>JADQWA010000633.1:0-14754 GCA_018344505.1 Nebria ingens riversi | reverse complement strand
TTTTCTTAAATTACTACTATACTTCCGACTCATATTCTTAACTCTACCGAAAATTTATAATAGTGGTAATACATACATATACTTACCTGATGCTAGAATAACTATTGAGTTTCTTGGTGGTGATATAGGGCGCCTGGCTTTCCTCCTATCCTGCAGTTCATGACTATGGAGGCAGCTGACACATTTTGACTCCTATATGGCAAATTTTCTCAACGTTATTATTTCGACTAATCTACATCCTTCATTAACGTTTGGCGATGATATACATATGTCGTTCGTTCCATGGTCACCGCTATTCTGTGTTACTTGGCTTTTTTCATACAACTGAAAATAAAAAATATAGAAAAAAAAACGTATCTATTCTATGCTATAATCATGAAACTTTAAACTTAAGATTTGTATATTTGTATTCAAACCGAAATTGCATATTTATTCGTTATTTTTTGCGGGTTCTACAATATCTCCATAAACGTCTGCAGCAAATATAACAATAATCAAAATGAAAGGTGTTTATATATTAATATAATAAAATGTATTCCGATTAGGTACAATAAAATTGCATTTGAAATTCTTCTACATTAAAAATATTATATATGAATATTTTGTTAGATTGACATCCAAAAAACGTCCGACCATAATAATTTCTAATATAACGATATTTTTTATATCCTTCCTATCTAAATAAAAAATAACTACTACGTATAAGAGAGTCCAGTGCAAGACAATGCAGATGTTTTAATACTAATATTGGTGCTTGTTTCTTCGAAAATATCATTTAGATTAGAACCTCAAGACACAAACCATTATCATATTATTGTGGTTATCATTAACTTACATATACGATGAGCGTTATTGTCTGTTTATTTATTTACAAAAAGTGTTATAGCACCAGTTACAACATGGTAAGTATGTAGATACAATGTGACAGCCAAAGCTCGCTGGCCAGACCAGACCAAGCCCACTGAGACATCCCAATCCCGTCCCGCTTATTACGTTTAATGTGAAATTGCAATTCTGAAACGAGGAAACGCTCCCGTGCGGATAGACTTAAAGGCAAGAAGACGCATTTTGATTTTCCTGTTTGCAGACGGGCGAATTTTTTTCCCATTGAAATGGAAAATAGCCTGTTTACATTTTCCTCTATCCTTGCTGTACGTCTTTTTTTCAGATTCTTATAATACGCTTGCGTAAAACACACGTCAGGACCGCAGTTAGGAGGAAGTAAGTAAAATTGTTATAAATAAAATTTCCATACCTATTTTCTTAAATTGTAATCATTTTACTTTCTTGTACGTAGTAAAATTTTAAATAACATCTATGTATATGTAATAATTGTAAAATATGTAAAAAAATTATTTGAATGAACCAAAAGAAGTTGGTAAGGATAGAGTTGAATGGCGAAAGATTGTCAAGATGTGAATGTATGTAAAGATTTTTCTGCCACTCCTATTTGATGGGAATAGGCAGGAAGTTATGTATGTATGTATGTGTGAATACTCTTATTCAATATAAATGAAACATAACAAACATGAGCGTTAGATTTTAATATTTCTTTAAAAAATTAAAAAAATTAATAATAGGGTTAAACTAATTTTGTAGCTACTTGTAGATGATTTTAATATTTATGTTTAATATTTAAAATCACACCGAGAAAGATGAATTTGCATCTTTTGATATTAGCCAAATTAAAATTGCTAAATTATTTCTATGTAAATCAAAGGTGGTATAATTTAACATTTTTATAAATACGGGTATGTATACTTTCTTTTTAAAATATATTATTTAAATCAGTTCATTTCGATGTTACATTTTCGTACTTACGATGCCTACATTCACATAAAATTGGTATACAAATGATTCACTTCCCCTGTAATGTAAACTGTATAATTTTGATTTATTCCAACTTAAAGTTATGACAGTATAAATTTAACGTCGAAAGATTACATGCAAATAAAATATCTCCTAAATCCGTTTCTGTTTCGCAACAGTGATGTAAGAATTTCTTTCAACTGCCGCAAGCAAGCAACGCTAGTTCCAGGAGACTGCACGCCGCTAATGACGCGACAAAGTGTCCTCCGCGGCCATCAAGAAAGACATCGTTCCCACCAACGGCAAACTACCCACACCAAACTCATGCATGTTTAAGAAGAAAGGGAGCCAGACCATAGTTGAAAGAATAAAAACGAGAAGCACGAGTAAAAGGAAGGAAGAACAAGGAATTTGCCAAAGGGATGATACTATCAATCACCACCTGGGAATAAACACCCACCCACGCGTACATCTTGGCTTTTGGTGTAGCTTGAAATTATGTTAGCAAATAATTACTAAAGATAGTTGCTTTACGCGATCAAACGACTAAAGCATGGATTTACTAAGCAATATTCCAGCCATAGTGACGTAGTAAGCTATGTAGTATATATTTTATGTGATGGTAAAATGGCTAGGATCAATGATTTCATTTCACAACACTACGAGGAAAATGAGAAAACATAATAACATTTGAGATGATTTATTCTAACAATGATGAGATGAAATAAATGTTTTAATGTATATCCGGCATATTATCATTTTGAAACAAATTATCCATTATAGCAAAACTTCATAATTTTAATGAAATTGGAGTGTGTTTAAGTGTGTCTGCTCATTCGTTAAGACGCTTCCTCCATCAACATCCCTAGTACCACGTACATGTACTTACTTATACTTTTGCGTACGTGGTGTGGCAGACAAGGGCACGTGATTAATGCATGGCCATTGTTAGCGCACGTGAACACGCGTCGCACCGTGATTCGCACCGACAATTAACCAACGCGCCACACCAAGAAGAACCTAGTTATCCAACAGTCAAGGGTCCCATAGCCGACCTGTCTCAATCATTTGTTTGGGGCTTGTCCCGGGGGTATGATTTGACAATAGAACGATCGAAGTTTTCAACCGAATTTCCAAAATTATGTTGACGTGTGGAAAACCGGTGGGAAAAAGTTTTACTTTCGAAGTGGTAATTGCGTTTTTCAAACATTCTTTAAACCATTTTAAATTGTTATGTTAATAAAAATATAAAGCAAGGATTTTGCACGTAACCGAAAAGGGAATAATGCAGATCAGATTTAAAGCTTGATAAATGTCACCATTAATAATGTTGAAGCCATCTTGAGGTCAAAACGTTGTTTAAAATTTATAAATTGATTAAACGAAAAGGTTTTATGCATATATACATAATTTATTAATCTCCTTTATATTTTTAATTCAAAAATGAATGGGTTTTATATTTTCTCTCTTTCTAGTTTTAAATGAAAATCAATATTTTATCTTCAGTTGCATAATAAAATTCTTCATTTTGTTTAGTGTTTTTCAATATTTATAATTGTAATTTTCACTATGGAATAAAGTAATGCTTAAAATAAAATTGCTACTTATGCGAACAATAGGTAATAATTACTTTTATTTGAAATATGACGCTTTCTCATACAAATTTTGTGATAAATGAACAAATTTTTTTTCTAATACAATTAGATACCTGCGCATATTATTATGAAATAAGATTAATTTTTGTTGACATATTTATAAGTGTAGAATTTAAGTTTGGAAATTAATTTTTAAGACCTCATACGTTTTTGCTTATATGATTTGATCTTTTAAGCAAATCGCATTTCATTTATAATTTTGTATTCATGGCAATTTATAGATAAATAGCGTGGTTTAATTATTTTTAATATAGGTAACAGAGCCGTTTTCAAAGAAATTATGTTGAAAAAAAATCTATTTTCTAACTCTTTTTATTGCGCATTAGCTACTTTTTAAGTAATTTGAAAATATTTTCTAGAATCGACTGTGTTTGAGTTCCTAGTTTTAAATTAAATTGCTCTTGCATTAAAACAAGGATAATGAAATATACTGGTTACATTTTAATATAATTTGTTTTTTTGAAATTTACTGTTTGTGGATTTATTAAACTTGTAAAGTAAGTTTCGAAAGCTGCGCAATTGTTTGAAGTTCACCGTAAGTGTTCAGTGAAATATGAACTGTCTCAGGGTGTAGCAAATCTTTATAAAGTAGAATTATTTATTAATGTAATGAATGAAATATGTTTAGAAGTTTTGATATCGTAAAAAAATCATTCTTCTAATATCTAACAATTACAGCCATTTTGTAAAGCTTAATTTTACGCTAGCTGTACGTTAGACATAATTTAAAAAACCCAAACTCATCTAGTGAATATTACATAAATTGTTCCCCAAATGGCCATCCAGTACCGAGTTTCATCAAAATAACGTCATATCCCCATTGTTTTTAACAGCTATTCATAATCCCGTGTATATTAAATACCTACTTTGTGTCTCTCACTATATATGTGGTATGAAACGACACCTCTTTTAAATTTTAATAAGATATACAAGATCACATACCAGCACTCAGTACTAAGTATAAATAATGAACTAGGTAAATGGGGTCGGAAAATGAGAGGTTGTTTTAATCAATTCGGATTTAATTTCCAGTTGTGTATATGCTAGTGACATCTAACGGTGAAATGCTAAAACGTACCACGACATGTGTAAGCTATTGCAAAACAGTGAACGTGAGCCAATGTTATTTTTGTCAAAGAGGTGTCTCTTCCTATAGTGAATTACGAAATCATATACACTTTGCTTATAAGATGAAATTTCCTACATTTAATCATTTATGAGCAATCCCCTTTGTAGTTTTTAGTAGTACCTACAAAAATTAACGCTAATCGTAGATTAAATAAATTTGTTTGTTATTTTATTATGAAATTCAATAATTAATTTCGCTAAATATTTTATGAACAATTATATTTAGTAAATACAAACATAATTAATGAATTTCATTTTTATAAAAATTAAACAAACATTTAAAGCAATTTGTGTTGATACAATCGGACATAAATACGTAATTTTCTAAGGAGAATCTATAACATATTGAATGGTTTTAATTACATTTACAATCAAACATTGATTGAAGTACTAACTATATCGTACAAAATTCGTTATATCTGCAGAAAACTATATTGAAAAATATATCCATTAAAAATATGTTAACATTCGAAAAAAATTCAAATTCTCACAGAATTATAGATTTCCTTAGAATCGTACCATCAAGTTTTGTTTCATTAAAACTTGATAATATTCAACTTTAACGAAGGCTTACGGTCTGGTCAACGTTGAAAAATAATTATCGCAGTGTGTAGCTATATTTCAACTGTTTGCCACATTCTTAACTTAAAGTTGATGTTCAATTATATGCTAAAGCGAACTATTACAGCGAAGCAATATTATATATGATTCAATTTTAAGTCTAATCAAATTAATCAACATCAACAATGAGGGCAACATGCTTGCACGTTTATGCGCAGGTACTTGTATAAAGCATGGTACGCTATGGAACGCTCATCTCATCGCGTTTGAGAAAGATGGAATTCGCACCATTCTAGAAGTTATTGCGTTTGCGGCTCTTTAAAAAATTCCCCCGTTACCCCACCCAATACTTTATCCTGACATCTATTTAAAGATGAAAAGCTTTACAAATTACACCATAGAAAATGCATAACGCTAGAAAAATAAAGCCGCAATTGTGTTGGTATTAATAATTTGGTTTCTCAATGAAATTTCTTTTTATTTATAAGTGTTCACACAAAAATGATACCTTTGATATTTTTTATTCATACATTTAGTTACGGGTACGGCGGAATTACAGATTTTACCAAATGTATAAAGCTGTTCTAGGACATATTTACGTTATTCAGCCCTTGCGGTTGAAGTTACAGAGTTAAAAAAATTGCATACAGAAAGATTACAATACAGTACAGCAACTTGACAAAAAAACCAAAAGAAATTACAAAAAAGAGACAGAAAGATAGAATAATAATATTATTTGACTAATTTATCACTGTTGGGACACTAATGGAAAGATGGCACTATTGTTTAAATATTAATGGAGTATATCCAAAGGTGGACTAACGGTCGAAGGAGCCCATGCTCACCCAATGGCACTTTATCACATGTTAAGCCATTGGTACGATCTAAAAAAAGTCAGTACTATATGATAATAATAGCGTGTCATTTAATTGAAAACAGCACATAATTAAACCGTGAATTATATTTTGCATGACACAAGCTAACATCGCCATAGTCCCTCGGGAGAATACATAATTTCTGCATGGTGTGACGTTCTATTCTAGCCACACAATGACACATCTCTGATCAGTATGCTGGGACGGTAATAAAAAATATACAAAGGCATTAACGATATTTTTGCATTTTTATGTGGAAGCTCCATCATAATAGGTCACTGGATCAATAGAAAAAATATTTTACAACTTCATTTTATTTCATACTCATTTTTACTACCATAACAACCATGAATGCAATTTTCATCAGAAATTCTAACTAAAATAACTATAAATTAAACTAAATCAAATATTAAATCAGGTATAACCACATAATACTGTTATCAACAAACATTGTAGTATATTGTTAACTGAAAAATATATACTTATAAATAATAAACTGTTCCATTCAATTTATTCTTACACAAAGAAAAAGATTTTTATCTTATTAGCATTCAATAGTGGCTAATCTAAATATAAACCATTTCCCAGCCAAAATGAAAAATAAACAAAACAAAAAAAAGCATATTGGCGACAGTTTAATTTTGAAATGTTCTCGTTCGGTAAATCAGACCTATTGCTGAACCAGTGCATCTCAAACTTTCAGTGGTGGAATTATTTTTCAATATATCAGTAAGTTCGACTTACACTTACAAGAAACGAGGGAGAAGTTTAGTTTTCTAAGTACATATATAAAAACGTTGATGTGCTTTATTGATAATGAATATGAAATGAGTTTTATTAAATTATGTTGAAGTATGAAGTAGCAGCTAAAATATTTTGTATTTCTCACAAATACCACCAAAAGCAGAGTGGCGCAGTGAGAAGCGTGCTGGGCCCATAACCCAGAGGTCCGTAGATCGAAACTACGCTCTGCTAGTTTCGTTTTTAGCCGCCGTATATAATACCGAAGAGCTTAAGTGTTTGTCTGCATATTTTGTATGTAACATTCTCGGATTGAAGATTTTCTTAACAAAAGTTCGTCATATATCGCCCTGATTCCGAAAATTTAAATATGTCATATACTTGGTAACATGATGGTCGCTCGCTCGTTAGTCGTCAAAATTTTGTCACCTCTACTCCTCTGAAGGTACCCAACCAATTACAACCAAATTTGGCACACCTATTGTGTAGGTAGTCGATTAATCACGCTCGCTTTTTTTATTTTCTATACATCATATTTTTCTAAATTAAACTTCGAAATTAAGAAAAGCCCAATGTTTGGCATGGTAAATATCTGTATAAATAACAATATTTGTACTATAATTAAATTCTCAAAGTAACATTCAAATCAACAATGGCATAGTAATCAATATAAGATATCTATTTTTAAAGCTTGAGTATTATGAAAAGTGCATATGCCTAAAGTTCGCACAAGCCGAAAAAAGTTTTGTTGTCGATTTATTTTAAAAATTATTATTTTTAATGGCTTATGGTTATAATCTGAATAAACTTTAGATACATTTTTTTGGTATAGTAAAAAATGCATATAAGGGCCTGTCTTTTTTGGGGTCCAAAATCTCCTGAAGTACAGAACTGATTGGATTTAAAATTCGAACGGATTCAATCGGACACCTACACTTGAAATTGGTTCGATATCTTCAGAGGAAAATACACGACCACATTTGGTCTTACAACATAGCTAGCAAGCGACCAATATGTTACCAAGAAATATTTACATTTTCGAAATCAGGATGAATTTCTGTGAAAGATTTATTTGAATCCGAAAATGTTATAGGCACACTATGCAGAGAAATATTAAACTTTTCTGTTCTACGTACGGACGAAAAAATGTTATTAAAGAATACGACAATTGTAAACCTAATAAAGCCTATACAATATTGTAGTAATACATGAATATTGTACAATGAAATTCAGCAATATTGTTATTATACCAATAATTTTTCTCCGTATTACATATTATAAAAGTTTAATCCAACCTGTAACTATACGAAGGACTCGTATGCGAAAAGTGTCCTCTTATCATTATATACTTCGCCTTTTTGAGACATTACAATATTCTTGCGTTCGCTATGGTTAACTTTGCTGATAATCTCTGCAACCATTGTTTGACAAGTGTCGATCTGCATTATGTGAGCACGCCACACCTTCTTAAACTCATGCCATCAGAAATCTTGAATTTTTGCCAGTTTATTTGATTTCTATAGCATATATGTTTCCTCCCGCGTTAGATTATACATTTTTTACGAGAGTATTGCTCTGACCCAATTACTAAACAAAACTTAATTTATTTTGTCGCCTCGATGAATTGCATCGCATCTTTTGGAAACAAATTTATTAAGATATCATTCTTGATTTGAACAATGAATATTTTACAGTTATAATAAAACAGTGGTTATTTAAATAATGCCGCATTTTTGGAGACAGTGCCAAAGAAAATTGTATCATTAGTTTCGTTAAAATGTGCCAACAATCTACTTTTGTTTCTATATGTGAATACTTGTCAAACAAAGGTGAAGAAGAGATTTTTATCTTTATAATGTTTAATGTGCAATAAGATCATAGCGTACTTTACGAGATTATACAATTATTACTACATAATTAAATTTAAATGGATTTCCTAGCCGTCCACCAAATAATAAGAAATGTTCAGGCCTTTTGAATTTTAGTTGAAGATGAAACAGTTTATTAAATAATTTGCTTAAAAACTAAGCAAGCATATTCCTTAAATGTACGTAAAATTAAATAAAAATAACAATTGTGGAACTGAAATTATGAACAAAAGCGATTTCCACCAACAAAAATGCAAAAACCTCTCTCCCAATCATTGATGATAAAATAAACTTCGACAATATAAATATTATTATTAGGTATATATCTATAGTAAAATGTATCATCAAATATCAATCTTCTTTATTTCCAGAACACACCGAAAAGAAACTAGCAAAAATGTAATAAATTATGAAGTACATTACTTAGTACTGTTTACTTTTCGATCAAAGTAAAAGCCATTTATTTACTCTGCATGTATAACTTTCATTATTTTTTCATTATAAAAACAAACATATTAAGAAAATACTGTCATTTCATTGCAGTTTACAAATGCTTCTCTGGAAATATGATGATTTAGCATATGTATTATTTATCGAAAGATTTTTAGTATTTTATTTTATAATATATGAAATTTTAGATATTTTGGGTAAACATTAATGTAATTATAGAATTAATCTATTTATTCAACAACATCGTTATGAAACTGAAACCAGATAGTCAAAGTTTGTGACAGGGGAACGCACTTTATATTTGAACTGGCATGTTTCTAAACAATATGTCAGCTTTGTGGAAGCGTGGTTCTTAATAAAATAATGCATGACGAAAAAATGTATTTTAATGCAAATCAATTCGCTGACATATTCTGGATATCAAAATTATTTACAAGCATAAATGCTGCACAAGTAATTTATTTCGGTAGTAATTAAAAATGAATCTAATTTGAGTTAAAAATATAGAAAATTTATGAAATTTGTTTTGATTAAGATGAATGTCAACACATTTCTCTTGATGTTCTGCCAAATGATATACGATTTTTCACGAAATGCCAAATTATTTATTAAAATGTAGTTATATTTAACAGTGAAAACGAAATTGCTAAATCAATTTTAAGTCCCCATGACACCCTTATATTTTACATTCTCTGATTTAAAATCAACCGAAAATGATTAAAAAAAGTGATTTTTTTATTTTGATTCAATTCTCTCACTTCCGATCGTGTTATATGATATTCTATGGCCACGTGATATGATATTAGGGTTGTACAACCCTAAACCGGCGTGCGCTTCCTCCAACCGTTCTTGACGTGTGCGATACCGGTTAATACGACAGTATACAGTGGGTATACTCAGTTTTCATCGGACCGCTCCGTGTTACGGGCTGTATGTATCGGTGTTTCTGTATACCTATAGCTGTATGGTGTCACGCGCAGCGAACAGGTGGTATTTTCAATCGCAACCAGCCCTCGCACACTTGTAACTTCAGCCTACTCTACGTAAAAGCAACCACGATTTGATTGCATCGCAACAGGTAACAATCATACTTTTATAATAGTATTTTGATATGTTGTACCATTTATTTTTCAGAGAAAAATATTACCTATCATATATTGCTGGTACATACACATGGTGTTTGGTGAATATATGAATATATTTAACCACATACGTCCTTATTTTTTAGCATTTTAGAGCATAAGATTGTTATATTTGTGATACGGATAATATCGCATTTTTATTTGATAATATACATTTATTTATACTAAATAAATATGAAATTACTTTTTCCTCCTAAGAATATCTAAATTAAAATATTTGATTTATAAACGTTTATAACTTATATACAAAAACATCTGCAGTGTCTTGCACTAGGTTGTCTTATACGTAGTAAGTTTATTTTGTTTAGATAGAAAAGATATAATAATAATAATAATTTCAAGAATATATTTTGATTCATCACGTTATATTAGAAATTATTATGGCCGAACGTTTCTTAGTCCGGCCATAATAATAATAATTATATATAATAATGCACATATAGCAAATTCAAACGGTGAATGTAAGTTATATTTAGAATGAATCCACATATATACGTAAAGACGCAAAATTGATTGATATATGAGATTATTTAAAATACCGTTCCGATTATTATAAGTTGGGTCACATTGAAAAATTAACACTTACAATACTTGACCAAACATACGAACATAAATTAACTAACATCTACAATATTTTATGAATATTTTGTTGGTTTTGATTCTGTTTATGATCGAAATTTATTATGTAATTTCAACTATAAATACACTAATTTATATAAACAACTAGCTATCTAAAAATAATTATGACAAAATATAAATAGCTAATAAAATAAATAATAGAAGATATATTTTAATCGTTATAAATATTTACAATCAAAATTATTTTAAAGTTATTTATACAATTTTATTATAGCATATTTGAACAATTGCATATTGTATGACCGTGAAAATTGGTATGATAGAGATGTAGGAATGACCGAAAGTAGTGCAACTTCTTATAACTATAGAAATGTATTTTTAAATGTTTTCAAATTGTCCTTTACTACGTCGAATAATTTTAAAACATTCTTCTATCGCTGCCTCGCCATCTTTTAATTAAACCTCCAGACAATTGTCAATGTCATATTGTGCAATTGTTTATTACTCTTCAGCAAAACAAAGAGTATCTTCTGTATGCCAAAATTAAAATGCATAAATTATTTCGAAACTAAAATATCAATTGGATCCTGTAGTGAGACTACTGCAAAAATAACTATGATATTAAATAAGTTTTTTTTGTGTGTGATTCAACAAATCGTAAAAGTCGTTTTAAAAAAACAACTCGTAAATTAACATGTATTTCTTATTTTATAGAACCTACTTTTAATCTCAGCAACAGTTGGTAACTTATCAAATATAATATTGAAGTCATGATTTTTTTTGTGGATCATAAATATTAATTAACACTAAATATGTTTTTGGCACTTTTATATTCCTGATAAATTATTTTATTTGTCTTATTTTTTCATAAGTATTTTTATTACGTATTATCGAGTAACTAGCAACTCCACCAAATTGTCTCAAATAAAAGACTCGTCACTTGTCAAATACGTATATACCAACTCAGTTCAAAACAGGCTGCATACATTTTTATATGTTTACACACAGTCACACTAAGCGATACCCATTAAAGTTTCGAATTACTTCTAAAATAAAAAATTAGTAACAAAAAAAGAAAATCCTACTTTAACAGCGGCGTGCGATGAATATTTTTATGAGAAAACAAACCCTGTTTTATATGCGTTTCAATAGAACAGAATTTGCTTGCAATACGAGTACAAATAATTCTAGTAGCAATCCATTGTGTTCTTTTTATATTGAACATGGATTCGAAGGGGATTTATAACTAAGTCTGGACATCAAAAGAGAAAAATTGAGTATAAAATTACTTTTTGCTCTCCATTATAAGAGAATTATTTTTATTTGCATTTTTCCCCTAGTGACGAATCAGAATAAACTGCTTCTTTTTCATAGAACATATTTGAAGTGAACC
The DNA here is from genome assembly GCA_018344505.1 of Nebria ingens riversi. Lineage (NCBI taxonomy): Eukaryota > Metazoa > Arthropoda > Insecta > Coleoptera > Carabidae > Nebria > Nebria ingens. The sequence goes on along the minus strand of JADQWA010000633.1, from coordinate 2,553 downwards.
GCACCGCTCAACTTAAACTATTTAGCATACATGTAGGTGCAATTTCGTTGTAACATTGTTAACTTTAATAGAAGTAACATTAAAATAATGTTATTTCTGCAATGTTACGCGACAAACATATTTGCGTTCAGGGTTTTATTGTTTAAAGAAAATTTGCACTTAAAAGTTTAATTTCAAAGCTTGCGGTTCCACAAACAACAGATGCTACAATTAATATTCAAACTTATTGTTATGATAATGTTTAGTGTCTCCCAGGCGTAGGTAATAAATGCAGCATCAAATGATTTGTTTTAGATATTATATGAAAGTGTTATACTTAATTAATTTTTTATCAATAAATAGAATATTTGTTTTAAAATCATTTTAATTTTTTTAGATCAACTCTAGACTTATTCTCTATAAATTTTTATTATCGCCACAAAACTATTTTTAAAATGAATAATAACTTAATATATCAAAAACCCTTGAAGTATTTTAAATTCTTTACTAGTACTAAAATGTCTTATAACTGCGGTTCAAGTTGGGATTTTCTCATTTTCATACAGTGTAAATAAAAAGCACCAAACTTTTTGCAAAAGTTTTAGAATACGGCGCATCGTGCTTTACTTTGAAATTCATATCAGTTATCTTTCAAAGTTCGAAGCTTCCAATATTGTTAAAAAAGTTCAACTATTTTCTTTCTGAGTCAATCATTGATTCAGTTCAGATCTGCGTATTAGTGAAGTGATCTGAACGTAATCCTCTTCTCACCTTTTCGAAAAAGTTCTTTGTCTAGCTTTTACGTCGTTCCACCCATTTATAAACCCAATTTATTGCAAAGTTGGGTCTGAATAGGCCTTTCCTTCTTGGCTTATTTCCGTGAGTAGAAAATACATAATCATCGTATAGTGCTGCCCTTTAGCTATCTAAGAAGGAATCATAAAATTCAATTTCATTTTTGTATGAAGTCACACCTCTAAGTCGCCAAACGGACACTTATGCGTTGCTACATAATATTATTGGTATAGCCAAAATATTTTAGTTTTAAATATTTTCTTTTGTATATAACCTAAATAACTATTGAATCAATGACAATTTTAAAATTTTGTATTGTCATTTCGAAAATGTATTTCAACAATCTCTGTTTAACAGTTTGTTTTTAAGAAATAGCTATTTATTCTGTAAGAATGAGTCTAATAAAATTGAATTGACCAAAACCATCAATCTCCAAGAATTGATACTTCATCTATCTTCATCGAGGTCCACATTTATCAAATTTAAATTAATACTGTTTTGATACTGTATCTCTAAAACTGTCCTTATAAGAATGACTGATTTTGTTCCTAATACGGAAGAAAAAATAGTTATTTTTATAAGAGCCACTAGGAATTTCCTAAAGAAAGTATGTGGAGCATTTTAAGATGCCGTGAACAGCAACAAACCCGTTGTTGTTCAAGGTACACTTACGAACTTGAAACTGTAACCCCAGAAACATTGTGAGCTGGTGTTTGCAATATGTGCTTTCGTGTATACGGTTGGCAGAACCTACCAAATAGTAAGATTTTTCCAGATTCCTGTTTATTCTATAATATCAAAGCGCCATTAAAATCGCGGATGAATAATTCTAAATCAAGTCCTTTATGTATGTTACGAACTGTAGAGATCCTTTATTCTTCATGTAGATGTTTTAGAATGTATAGCTTGTTTATGTAACCCTACAATGATTAACGCGTTCTATCCATTTAATAATTACAATAAGATAAAATAATCCTGCAATTGTTACAAAGCGTGCAAAGATATGTCAAAATTACTTAGCGAGATTTGATCATTGAGGAGCCCAATACTTGTTTTAAATTAAAATGGTTTAGGTATGTTATACTTTTTGTACATATTGAATACACAAAGGAAATTTGTTTTAAAGTGATTATATTTCACTATCAAAACCCTTCAATTATAATATGCGCATTTATGTGTATAGATATATTATCCTTGTGTATTTGTGTCAGTATATTTGAATTTGTGTGTATGTTGGTCTAATTTTGTTACGACGCGCTCTAGTAAAAATAAAAGCTATAAGTACTACTTTCTTTTTCTTCCGCTTGTCGGATATGTCATACATAACAAGTTCGAGCGAACAAAAACGGAACATTGACCTGAAAAAAACTAGTTTTCCGATAACGAAATGATCCCCTGTATGTTTGCCCCACAGGGAGCTTTCCATACACATTACAGACAAGCTTTGGTTTTGCTTCTTGTAAATAAAATGTCTGGCTTAAGGATATGTGATAATAATACCCTATTGTTTCCACTTTCTGCAGGAAATGGAAGTGAAAACAATGTTCTATTTCCATTTTATTACCGTTTAGGAACGTTTTTTCTAGTAAAATAGTGCATATTTCCTTACTCTCGTATTTTGTTTTTATTTTCCTAAGATTTTATTTTACGATTTTTATATAATTATTATTATAGCATATTTATGTTTTGGGTAATATTGTTTATATGTTCAAAATTAATGCAATTCATTTAGATGATTTTTTTTTTCTTTTGTAGTTACTATTTTTACTTTCTTTTACG
>JADQWA010000329.1:0-30242 GCA_018344505.1 Nebria ingens riversi | reverse complement strand
TGCATATTTGAAATCACTGTTAAATAAATCCTAGATGGTATGAAATGCAATTCATAGAGTACAACTTTTTTAGCAACCAGGTTGTTCCTTCCGATTGCAAGTGTCCATACAGTGCGTCTCTGAACTCTCGATTCTAGAACTTTTTCACGTGCATCGGTTTCCTTTAGAATATCGAATAACCTCTTCGGGAAGCTGTTTCTGAAATTGCTTCCTAAAACACAACATTTTCGACCCATCTTCTACTACAAAACAAAAGTTGCCCAAATATCTCAAAAAAAATTTTTTTTACAAATAATTACTTAAATAAATTACGAATCACTTAAATAAATGGTAAAACAAATATTATTTTCTCATAGCCTTTTTTTAATATTTTAGTTAGGTTATGTTCATTTGACAGCCACTGGTTTGACGTTTATACGCACATTTCTGTTACAACTAGCTTACACATATTTTTGTGATTAAAATTAAAGTCGTAACTAATTATTCAAATCATGTTGCCAGGTGGTTTTGAATTGCCTCCAGATCTAGCGGACAGTGTCGACGTAGTATATTTAGACGACGAAGAGTTAGCTAATCTAGAACTGGAAGGAATTGATGACAATCCTGACCCGGATCCAGACGAAGAATATGAGCCTCCTGAAGACAAAGCGATGTTTACATTTAAAGAACATGGCAGATCTGTATTTTGCGCCAACTTTAGTCACGATAATACCTTAGTAGTGACCGGTGGTGAAGATGATATTGCGTACGTTTTCAATGTTGTTACCGGCCAAGTAGTTCTTGAATGTACTGGCCATAGAGACTCTGTAACTGCAGCTAGTTTTAGTTACGATAATAAATATGTTGTTACGGGGGATATGAGCGGCATAATTCAAGTTTGGGATGTAATAAATAAAGTGTTAGTCTGGTGTTACGAAGGTAATGAAGTCGAGTGGTTGATTTGGCATCATTCAGCGCATGTTTTGTTGTGCGGCGTCCAATCTGGCGAGATTTATATGTGGCAAATACCGCAAGGAAACTGCAAAGTGTTTCCTACAACTGGTTGTAAGTGTACATGCGGCGTTTTGATGCCGAATGGCACGCATATCGTCACGGCGTACGAGGATGGCTGTGTGAAGATATGGGATTTGAAAACAGCGATTGTTGTTTGCCAATTGAGCGCGGAAAACTGCGGAGGAGCTGTGACAGGGTTGAAGTTAAGCGCTGATGGGAAATTGGTTATCACTTGTAGCTCTAGTGCTGGCTCGCTAATTCTCAAAACTGCTGATTGCAAAATTGCTGCTCACGTCCAATCTGAAGAAATTGAATCTGCAGCGTTTTGTTCTGAAAATGATCTACCTATTCTCGCCACAGGTAACTACTACATATGTATATATTTTAATTCGAACCAAAATTGAGAATATATTGTTTTTTTCTTCTTCTGTTTAGGTAGCCTAAATGGTGAAATCTGTTTCTGGGACATAGCTCGACAGACTCTCAGGCACAAGAATTCTATCGGATACAGTGTGACCAACATGATTTGGGGCCCTAATGCGCTGCTGTTCGTAAGCTGCGTAGACGGAGTGGTCTACGTGTTCAGCGGTAGAAATGGACAAATATTAACAACGTTGACAGGCCATCAAGCAGCAGTGCTCGATGTACAGTTATCAAACGATTCTAAATTATTAGTGACAGCTTCTGATGATACTACCTCTAAGATATTCGATGTAGAAAAATGTTTTGCTGTTATTAGTAATTGCTAACGCATGTTAAACCTTGTAAATATTCATATATTCTTAAATATCGTTATACATTTTTACTGCAATTGTAATATGGATTTTGAATAAAATGTCTGAATCTGTTTTTCGATATTTACTAAATCGTTTTATTTCACCCTTAAAAATTCACATTTTTGTTTTACAGTGATCACAAATTTGGGACATTTATGTTTGCTAATAATTTTTTTTAAGTTTATAAATTATTTCGTCTGTATTTCAATAGCACACAATAATTAATTAATTTAAAATAACTTTAATAAAATGCCACTTCTTTGATATTTATTTTGGTAGTAATTATTACTGTGTTTCAGTAAAAAGTCAATGTTCCGCTTCGAAATTTGTTAAGCGAATTTGTTTCCTTTGTTTAGCTTATTTCAAACACAAGAATAAATAATGACTGTCCCCTCCTTAAATAGAATCACGGGTTAGTAAACTTTTCTCTTGTTTACGTTTAGTAATGTGACTATTTATTTAAATGCAAAAAAAAATATTCTTTGTCTAATAACTTTATGAAGAGGTCATAAAATATCTCTAAATGTATCGCATATTGGAATGAGCAGTCATTGTTCACAAATAATAAAGTCGTCCACGTATTGCATGATTCTGTCATCAAAGGTCGTGGGTTCTCGTTAATAGCGGAGGTCAGTTTCGTATAATTAAACTGAATAATTTCAAATGCTAAGTGAGTCTATGCTGTATAGTTTTCAACAGAAAATAAATATTATTCTAAACTAGTCATTTAGTAGACAACATAAATATGATATGATTTTTTCCTTCTATTCATTTCCATAACAACAACATAGATATAAAAGTATTGCTTGCAGGGGAACATGAAAATTGATAAAGTTCTAATTATTTATTCAATATTTAGGTGCGATAATGTATTTTAAAAAATGGCATGTAGTGCCTAGTCATAGTATTTATTATATTCATAATGAACTTCTATCAATTATACTAAATAAATAAATAAATGCAGATGCTTATGATAACGATATGTTTAAAAACAATTTCCCTAATTAGTAAAAAATTATTAAAGATACTTGAATGGTGAACATAATTGAAGAAAAAAAACCAATAGAATAAAATATATTTAGTCTGTTCTTCTTTGGTTGCACTTAAAATATTTATATAATTCGTGCTTTAAATTATAAATAAAACTTATAAGGCGACAACTATAGCAAGGTAAGTTATTCTTTTTTTATATAAAAACGTGCTGCGAATTAAAATTTATATACTGCTAACATATTTGGCTATTCTTTTAATGCAAGGTTATCAATACCGGATATGCTATGAATAATAATAACAAACGCAAGTGGAGAAATCTATATTAGTCATTTTATGGAAAATACATCTATTATTTTATGACACACGAAAATAAAAATAAAATACTTAAGTGAAAATATTCAAATATTTCTTATTGTTTTTAAATTAAAATGAAACAAATATATTTATGAAAAACTATAAAAACGAATTTCTATAAACATATAATTGTTATAGCTTTTTTTGCATCGTAACTGTTAAACATAAATCAATATTGATAGACCAATAAAATCTATAAACGCATCGCTTATTTCTAATCATTGATCACCAGTTAAATATTGGCCAGTCATTAGAAATGGGTTCGACTTACATAATGTAAAAGCACTCAGAGTGGTGGATGTACCGCGCCAGTGTATGTTTGAACCGCGAACAACTAAGTTGAACTGTTGTTATTATAAAACACACTCTCTCTCAACAATTCTTTCACTTTTTCATCAGATGCTATATGGGTTCTGTAACAACAATACAGTGAGACTCACTTGTGTTTAATTAAGAGCTGGAAATATTGTGATTTTGACTAAAATTGTGAAGTGTTTTGAACAAAATTGTTTTGAGTTTATTTATAAATATATAAAGGTAATTTTTAAATAATTTTAAAACACGTTGGAATGCCAACAAAAATAAGTCTTAGACAGAACATTTGTTGAATATTTTTTATAATTAAAACTACGCTTAAACATTTCAATATGTAAGTATGTTTAGTTATTATTACAAATAATTATTGTCTTCAAATGTATAATTAAATATAAAAAGAGTAAATTGCAAAATTATATATATGTATGAAATATTTCAAACAGAAACTTATTTACAATTATCAATTAGATACTTAGTTTCACAAATAAAATATTTGTTCTTAATATGTATGACTAAAATAACTGAAAAAATAATTTTTAGCTCACTTTGAAATAGAAAAATAAGAAAGCTAATATTTGCGTGAGAAATAACAATAAAATTCTTAAACTAGTCTAGAAGTTTATTTATATATCTGATCTAAGATTTGCTATTATATCATATTTTATCTGATTAACAACTAAAAATACTAGCGCAATTTGAAGTTGATTGATAATTATTAAATAACATGTTTAAATAAAATTTATTTTTAGTAATGCAATCAATAATAGAAATTCCGTAATGTCTAATAATTTATTTATCTGAAAGCGCAAATAAATAAAACTTATCAAATTTCAGCTACAAAATGATACCTATAATAAGCAAAGAAGAAGATGGAACACCATTTATACAATTGGGTATATACAAATTAAAACTAGATATTGAAGAATTGAATGAAGAATATTTGGAGAGAGCCCGAGAAGAGCTGCGAGAAACACCGGAAATACGAACGGATGCAATTGCTGATTTACGGAAGTTACTTGAAAGTAAGTTTTCATACCTAAAATTAATTTATATTATCGGACTCACTAATTATTCTATCGCATTCGCATTACGTGTGATTTTCTGACGCCGTGACATTTTGCACACTCGTATTACTATTACGCTTTAATCCATTAATATTTATTGAAATAAAACACTATAGAAATGCGCATGTTTTCAATGTAAAATTAAATACACATACGAAGAAACGTTTATATTAATTAGATAAATTTATTTTGTGGTGTAGCTAATGTGCATATTCATATATGATTCCTTGAAAATCATAATAATGGAAATTTGTATTCACCACAGATCAGCTAATATTTGATTAACACATTTGTTGTATTTCATATAGGGTCCAACTTAAACGTATACATATTTGCTTTAAATATTATCTGTTTACATGCAAATAAATATATATTAAACTTCTATTTGTTTCTGCCTCAATTTTCGTAGAAATACCGATATATTATAAGAATTACATAATAAATTTCGCCGTATATAAATACCAGTATTTAAAAATTAAAAGATATTTTTTTCGCCAATTTTTTAAATATATTTATCTGGATAACAAGTCCAAAAGATTCTGACCTACTTCTGCTGGGAAAGTGATGCTATATCATTACGTTTAGAAAAATGCGGAAACAGTTATGAGAAAAAGAGCAATGATGCAAGTGCAACGCGCATCAGTGTTTGTTTTGTTTTTTCTTATCTTTGTTGATTTTATTTTATTTATGAAACATATAATCTACTTCCCACTCTAACTAGAACAACTTCAAGAAAGATGTAACACTTTAGACTCAGCACTTCAGCTAAACAATGTTAAACTATTCTAACAAATATATGGAGACATCAGTGAAAAATGTTCATACTCTCTACCTCTACCTTACTGTTCAAGTTTTTACATTTGTAATTCCACGGCCCTGGAGTTTTAATATGTAACAGTTTCCTTGTTGATAAAATACGAAATGGTTTATAATTTACTATTACAGTTTACTTAAATAAAACAAATTAAAAATCAATTATTTAATAGCACTGTATTTACATATCTAACTGTTTCATGAATGTTACAACGTTTCTTTTTTGATGAACTATTTTTTGTAAGCTTAATACAAAACAGTGTAACACATTTTAAATTAATTAAAATCGCTGTAATTTTTCGTTGATCTATAAAATTATTTATATATATATATATATATATATATATATATATATTATTTTTAAATTATAGATGAAGAACATTTGGTGATACCAGCCGATGAGAATGATTTTCTATTAAAGTTTTTACGCCCATGTAAATTTTACCCGGAAAGCGCATTCAAATTGGTAAGACAAATTGACAAAAAGTATAAATAAATTCTAAATAAACAATTTGAATAGAAAGGTAAATGTGACATTCTCTTACGAATTAATTAATAGAACTAATAAAAATACTCAATAATCTAGATTCAATTCTAATGTAACTTTACCTTATATCTTGATTTTAGAAAAGTAATTTATAAAGTATTCGTTGCCTTTCCATTTGCAACTATTTATAAGATTATTAGTATTTTGTAATTTAATTATAATTTGATGTATGGTATTTATGACACTTTTTCTTAAAGATGAAAAAATACTACCGTTTTAAGTTACGCAATCCAAAATACGCTGAAAATTTAGTTCCAAGTGCGTTGAAGACAACAGTTAGTCATGGTATAGCGAGTTTTTTACCACAACGCGATAAAACTGGATGCCGAATAATGATAGTGCACATAGGAAGTAAGTTATCCGTTTTTCTGAACCCACTTTCAATTTATTGTATCTTTAAACAATGAAAGTTATGCATTCAGTTATTTGTTCTGCAAATTTCCTTTCAAATACAAAAATGCTAAAAAATTATAATTATTGGGTGTTTCCAAGAAGTTTATCCAAGCGCAATATTCATGGAAAATCATTATTTTTGAAATTGTAAACAATTTAATAACTATATGTGTTAATGACTTTGATATTAAGTTTTTATATATCAATTTTAGGAATGTTTTTTTGTTTAGGTAAATGGGATCCTAAGCAATTAAAACTCCAAGACATGTTTCGTTCTATAATGATGTTTATCGAAATTGCAATGGCCGAGCCAAAAACACAACTAGGAGGCGTACAAGTGATATTTGATATGAATGGTTTGGGATTGACGCAAGTTTATCAATTCGGACCTAGTTTTGCTAGAACACTTTTAGAATGGATTCAAGTACGTATCCTACAATCATAAGTGTAATTTATAACGAATAAACATCTATTTTTACTTTCAATTTATAAATACATAATGCATATTTAAATACGATGTACAAAACTTTAATGGAATTTAAATCTATTAATAAATGTATACTAGTATTTATTTATTATTTTTTTTTAGGAATGTATTCCACTTCGATTAAAAGGAATTCACATTGTGAATGAGCCAAGAATATTTAATATTTTATACGCAATTTTTAAACCATTTATGAATGAAAAATTACGGAAAAGAGTAAGTCAAATAATCCAACCAACTATTACATACAAATATTTAGAGCAGTAAATCTGAAATATTTATTTATTTATATATTTCTATAGATACTGTTCCATGGTTCACATTTTGAAAATATGGTTGACTCATTTGGAGCCGAGTCACTACCAAAGCAGTATGGAGGCAGTATGGAGATTCCAGAAACACCGGGACCTTTACTAGCTGAGCTATTATGTTATTATGAAAGTGAATTTCAACGTAAGTATATATGTTATAAATATTTTATTTATAATAAATAATATTGTTGAAAATTATTAAATTCAAAATAAACATCACGACAGCGGGATTAGAAGTAAATTACGCGTGAGAAAATTGTGTTTTCTTCAATATTTCAAATTATAATTTAAAGAACACAGTTGTGGAATATATTTAATAATTTTTTATTTAGTTGAGCCGTTTTTGAGAAAAATTATGACGAAAGTCATTCCTTAATAGTAAAAAAAATCATTTATATAAAGAAAACATTGTTAGTAAATATAAATTATTACTAAATAATTTGTAGGAAAACATATATAAGTTTTTGTAAACCACAACTATAGTTTTTAAGGATTATGTAGTAATGTCCAACAAAAACAACATGTATTTATGTTTATTTTCAGAGGCGAGTGATATTGGGTACTCGAAAGAGAAAGTAATATCCAACAAATGATTCATTCTGTAACTTACGTATATTATTGAAAGTTTGGTAAAGTGTGTCAATCATGCACCATATATGTATCCAGTCTTTCAGCGACGACATTATCGACCATATGTTATAATAATAATATTTTTAACTAGTTTATCAAAAAGCTGGACTTCCATTTTTTAAAGTCTCTGTAAACGCTTAAAATTCTTTGTGATTTACTCAAATTTGGGTAGTAGCTAGACTGTATATCCTGTTTAGAATAGATGGGTGGAACTTTAACAGTTATAATATTAAACCCTACTTTATATAAACTATTAGTAATATTTTAGAAAAAATATTTTTCCAAGTTGCACTACGAAACTTTAGTGATTTACATTGTTTACATATTGAGTATATCCATTAATTATTCTTGCCCCAAATGTTTATTTACAATTAACGCCGCTCTTTCCATATCTAAATAAAAATAATATAAGGACTACTTCTACAAATATTCGCACAAAAACAATATTTTATTGTATAAGAGGGAATTTCTAAATTATATATTAAACGCCATTTGTCAACTAATGTAATAGTATATTTAAATGTATTTAAACAATAATAGTTTCTCCAAGTTTTTCTAATCCTCATGGAACTAAATGTTTAATAAGAAATTATTATTATTAGGAAGTATTTGTTTAATTCCGCCTAACTTTTAAGTATATTTCTTAGGCTATATACACCTATCATAAATCATGACATATCTTAACTAATAAAACGTAATTTTAGACTTATACATTTATTGTATTAGTTATACTTTTATACATTGTTTATTTTCAATAAAATGTTATTGTTAAGCATCTGTGATATTTCGCATTTATTTTCATAAGTTTCAAAATAGTTTTCGGGAATTAAGGTAAGCACGCATAGAATATTTATTTAAAACTTTATTTATTTTTATTAAAATACCCAATTATAAAATATCAAACATCTAATCTATCAAATAGCTAATATACAAAATAACGGAAAACTCAACAAAATCATTGTGCAATTACTTCACTTGTAATACGAAAATATATATTTAAATATTTAAAAATTAAATTATCAATAAACTAAACAACAACCTATATACCAAAATAATAATAATAAGTGGTCAAAAATATTAAATAACGGGCCGATAATACTGTATAGACGTTTAAAATTCATAAAACATTTCTGATTTTTAGCTAGAATTTATAAAAATTGTAATGCAAATTAAAATATTTGAGCTTCTAAAAGAAGATTACATTTTCGTAATGTTACAGGACGTACTTGAAATATATCTAAATTCTAAACTAAATTCTGATTTAAATATAATAACAATTTTGTTATTCAATAGAAATATTTGACTGAACATGGAAGGCAAAAATGTAAGGTTTGATGGTTAAAAAATTAAGATTTGAATTGAATTTAATCAATTTATAATATTCGAAACAATCTCTTTTGTACATCTACAATTTCGTTGAGTTATTTCTTATGTTGGTTTTTGTAGCCATAAGAGTTAAGTGCTAAAACAAATTAAATTATACTAATAACATTTTTCAACATATTGTTTTAGTGGTTAGAAATTATTTGCAATTTATGTACTGCTATGAAAGAAGAGCTATGTTATTTTCTAAATTATGCATAAAAGAAGAAGCAGAAATAAATATTTTAGGCAGAAGAATACTCAGTTGTAATTAATACTAAGACATTTTAAATAATAAACCTAATAAATACAAAAACACATTCCAGTCATCTGAACTAATTCAGCAATTTGTTGGTGCTATTATATTTTCATGCCTACTCCCATTAAATAAGGTAGTAAAATAATATGAATTGAAATATTTGTAAAAGCCATGCACCACTAGGAGTTTAATGAAATGAAATATTAATATGTATGGCTTACCATCGTACTCTTTCTGGAACATCAACAATAATTCGAGCCATTGCTTACCACCGAATTTCGGTATATCTAAGGTGCCACCATAAGTATCCGGTAAACACTTAGGACTGATATGTTCATACAAAGATTGACGATCAGTCCCATGGAAATAAATACGACTCTTTAGTTTCTCTCTAAGGAATGGTTTGAATAGCGCGAATACCATGTTGAAGATGTACGGCTGATTCACAATGTGTAGTGACTTAACGCGAAGTGGAATAGCGTCCTTTTGTAAAATATAATTCAAAATTACACATTTTCTTAACACAGAATACAAATGATGCGACATTGTGAAGTGAAATATACTTATACAGGTAGGGTACAGACCTGGATGAAATCAACTATTCTTTTGGCGAATGGAGGTGTAAATTGCCAAGTTTGTTGTAAAGATAACCCGTCCATATCGAATACAACATCAACACCAGCAATTTGTGTTTCTGGTTCCAACATAGCGATTTCCATAAATATAACAACACCTTTGAATACTTCATCTAAACTAACTTTCTTGTGGTTCCATTTTTCTGGAAAATGTTTACCACAATTATTATTCAAATGCGTACATGATTCATTGCTTATCGGCAATAAAAACTACTATCTATTTTATATTCTATTCAAGCTGTAGAATCATGAAGGTTATATTTTATTGTATTCAAAACAACAATGGATAATCTTAGAAGTATCAGAGTTCAGAAGTAATTTCAATCATACTATGGCTATAATTTGTAATTTATTAAGAATTAGCTCAATAATTAGAATGATTGAGTTGCGGAAGAACATAATAAAATATTTTATGTTACATATATTTGTTTGAGATATTATTGAGTAGAATAAATAAAATGAAAAATGAACTAAAAGTGTTGTAGATATCTACAATTGCTTTGAAATCTTTCTTCATTATTCTATTATTGTTTATATATAATATTATTATTTTGATAATAAAGAACAAACGCTTCAGGATGCTGTAATTCTTAGTAAAATATGTATTACTAAATAAAGAAACATGTTGCTTACTTCCTAGTTGTATCACAAGTATTCTTCGTCCATATTGATCTCTGTTTGGAAACACAGTTAAGATATCAGCTTCAAATATGTTTTTCTCAGTTGACGGACTTAAATTATCATATAATTTCGCATGTTTCACTTTGAAAGCATAGTATCTTTTGATCTAGACAACATTAATAATATATTAATTCACTAACATATATAAAACACTCATAAATATTGCATAATTAGTCTTACTTAAGCTAGAATAAATTTGTTTTAAAAAAATCATGAACAACATTAATTACTATTATTTCTTGTTGAATTGGAGATAACTTCAAAGTTACAACATTTTTGATGTTTTTTGTATTGTTTTACTAAGACCTTGAATTCAAGCCTACTATGTTTTAGATGCTAAGAATAAATGAGTGTACATTTAACATAATTTTCATGTTTTCCATTACAACACAAATAATTACAACTTATTATTTTCAATTATAACATTTGAATAGAAAATACATCTATTACTATATTTATCCAATTTTAAAAACTAATTTATGTATTATTTATACAAGTTACCAGTTCTAAAGCACTCTCAGGATAAAATTTACATGGTCTCAGGAAGCGAATCAACCATGCATCTTTATCCAAAGGAACATTCAACTCTTTTTCCTCTGTAACAAATTAATTATATTAAACTATTATACGATATAAATAAATTGACATTTTGTGGTAACGTCAACTTGTTCCATACTGATTTCAATTGTATTAAGTATATCTGGATTAAATTGAAGATTCAAAAATGATTTAATAGAATGCTTAGAGCAACTCAACCTCGAACAACAAACTTATCAGGTTTTGGTGTAGAATAAAAAAGCGAAAAGTCGATTATAGAAATTAATTTGACATTTTTATAAATGGAAATATATCAAACAAAAAATCATTGTTCAAGGTTGTTTAACTTATTATTGAATAACTGTTTTTTATGGTTTACGTCTATACAAAAAGGATGCATATTTTTGTAAAAAAAAATAGTTATAATAAAAACATATTAACGTCTAAAATTACCTTTGAGCAAATCCCTTAAGGCCACTACAGCATCTTTGACTATATCCGGATTTTCCCGAAGTTCTTTTCGAGCGATCTCAACTACTTCTGGCTTTGGTTCTTCAAGCTCTAATTTTAAAACGTAGTTATTTAATGTTATAGATGGTAGCTCTTCGTAATCTGATAGCAAACAGTACTTGACTGAAATGAATAGTTGTATTAGTGTCATATTTATATAAGTATTTCGTCAATATATCGTATGGATTTTCTGTACATTCATTCCGAATTTAACGAATAGGATAAAAAAAATGCTTTCTTGAAACATATTCAAAATGGTCTCGACAGAAATAATTGTTTCCTATAATTACTATTGCCATTTTTAACTCAACCTTGATGACTATAAGACTTTGCCTTATTCATAAATAAATAAGCATGTGATTGCAATTTAGCGCATACAAAGCTAACATAATCGTCCGAAAAATGACGTGGAATTATAAGTATAAACGATGATTGTTGAACAAATATAGCATCAAAGGTTTTGTTTCATGACTGTCAACATCATATTATATAATAACTATTTGTTTTCAATATTTGTTAAAATATGAATATACTAAATGCATCTTAGAAAATATATTTATAAATTACTTTTAAAGGGTCACACAATTGTAATTGAAAAATGTAATTTTTAAAATGTTCTAAATTATATTACAATATTTTATATATTTATTTGTGGTTAGTATTTTATTATATTTAGTAATAAAAAAAATCTTAGTTGCAATAATAATATTTTATGAAATATAATAGTATTTAAATAAATATAGTTTAAGGTATATAATTTTGTTAAAGATGTATTTTCTTATGTACCAAAGTATATATAAATATATAATTATTTATTTATTCATATTTACATTTTTCTTTTAATAAAACACATTCAGGTAACTGGAGTAATGGTTTCACTATATTTCGACCTTGTGTTAATTCTATATATAACATGTTAGGTCACTCTCAAAGAGTTATAGAATTGACGAAAAAGCTGTATTTTAAAGAATAAATCAAATCATATTCAATTTAACTCACAGTCATTTAATTTGAATCAAAATTGTTTATATAGATATCTCTTCCTTTATAAATGGTATTTTAAATGGACTTCCGTTATTTTCTTTAGAAGTACATACTCATGAATTATTTTTAACAATTATAACAGTTAAGATTGGGCGATTTAGTTATTTCCAGAACCCAGATTGAAAACACTAATTTGATAACAATTAATTCGAGAATCATGACATATTTTCTGCAAATGTATCTAAATAATGTTTAATTATTACGCATTGGTCAAGAACACAAATATCTACTAACAAATATACAATACATAATTACTGTATTTGGCGGAAATACGATGTAATACATTCAATTGATAAAGCTTGACATTGAGCAACGTACAGTCTATAGCACGCGATTAAAAATTGATAAACAGACATTAGTATATTTGTAAAACATTTATATCTACGAATGTTTGTTTGTATACTTTTTATTGCTAAGGTTAGTTATGTGAAATTATTATTTTGATATTATCTAAAAAACGATAGTAATTAATAATATGAAACAGGATCTATATTAAATTATAATTTGTAATAGAAATGGAAATTTCTTCAGTCAATTACGATTAATAATATGATGTCATTGGAAAATTTGATTGATATTTTAACAACAAACAAATTATATTTATTAATTATAATTCGAACTGATATTTTAATTTTTGTTTTTTCTATATTTAATAGAATATAAAACGAAATAAAGGAAGCACATTTAAAACAATGTATCTAAATACTTTTCATAATTTATTAGGTATATTAATCAAAACTTGAAAGTAACGTGTCAAACTTCTGAACTGACTGTTCGTTGATTTTATTGAGAAACTTTTAATTGCACGATAAAAATATTTATTTCTGTTAGTGAAAGTTCAGTCATAAAATTTGGAAAACATTTTGAATTCAATGTTACGTTTGCAACATATAAAATGCATTTTAATAACATTGATAAACATAGACGCATATACGTTTATAATAAGAAAGTAAAATGTAGCCCATTAAATCTAAATATATATTTAATTGAGATCCAACTAATAACTTTATAGTGTAACATGTTTAAAAGACTTTAAGAATGTATATTTTTATAAAAACATATTTGTAACTCGTGTAATTTTCTTGGGAAAAAAAAATTGCTAAATAGCGGATGTACGAAAATTATAAGTAGTCAGTCATTGGATTTGAAAGGATATATTCGTTTTTAATGTGCTATTGCAGCAATGAATAAAAATCAAAACTTAACTCACTCAATTCTTGTTCAGACATCGGCATCGTTACAAATAATATATTATTTATTGCTAAATCAAAATACACTTTAAGAGATTTTAATGTTAAAGTAATGAACAGACTACGCCAGTGTACCACAAAGCACTGTCACCTGTGTTCTGGTGTTACACTGTAACAGTAGGTAACATACGTGACACTGACCATTCAATTATTGTTATTATACATCTCACGAACAATGTCAATGGTATGCAGCAAATGCAGGGGCAAGAGAGGCACAATATAATGCATTTTTTTAGAAGGGGGACGGTATCAAGTTTGGAAATATTTAAAAGTAAAGTAGTTGGGAGAATCTCTTAAATTTGAGGATAATTAACTAGAACGCAACAAACAAGAAATACTGCTTATATAAAAGTGTATTCTTAATTTCTTTGGCTATTTCCTCACATTAGAATTAGATCAAAATTTAAAACTTTGGGAATTTTTATATATATAATTCGTATATACATAGACACATTGGTTGTTCAAGCAATATAAGTTGTCCTGAAACTACATAAGTCATTTATATAAAATATTTCCGTTTATAATTATATTTGGAATAAGTACTTGGTATGATTCTAGAATGGAGCAGGTCGAAAGATAATCTAGGAGTCAGAGAAAGATGGCGGATTACTGTTGGTTTGCTACTCATGGATATGGAGCTGAGCTTTGGTAATAAAATAAACATATAATTATATTCTCAAAGATATGCTCTTCAGTTTTTGTTGTTATATAAACATATGATACATTGCACTAAAATTACATAAAATTACTTTCATTTATTATATGGTTCCATGGATGGAATAAATGCATTTACAGTTGGAAGTTTTTTACCATAATGTCAAGGATTTTTAAAATCTAATTTGGGGCTGTTAAAAAACTAAGTCGTACGTCCGGTTTAAATAGAATAAATATAGTACAAATATGTTATCAAATAATATTTGGATGGAGAAAGTTTAAAACCTCAATTAAAATTTAAAAGCAGATTTATATTGTACTACTTCTAAATTTAGTATTAACATATTAAAGCGTTCAAATATCAAAGTTGTGCTTAACACTAACTGTCTTGTAAAGCATCTCAATTCTAAATAAATTATATCCCTACATGACATTGATACGTTTGATTTTGATTTATGTCATGGGACTTCTATTAATTGGCATTAATTACTAATTACTTTTTAGTATATAAAAAATGAATTGAAAGTGTAAACTTGACACTGCCAATTATTTATATTATATACTCATGTAAATAAAAAGTAAATACTGCGTGTACATGTATAAACAAACTATTTATTTGTAAACTAAATAATTCAAAAGAAATATATATTTTGAAACAAATGTTTATAATTAAATATTTACTTATTATTGTTTCCAGTTGGATGTACATGTCATCTGTTAGTTCAATAACCACAAAAAGTAAATAATATTTAAAAAAATACTAAATTGCAATATTTATTATATGAACAAAACATAATAATGCCCGATTTATTTAAATAGAAGTGTATCTGTTATGTTTCTTAGTATAAATATATTACCCACTGATTTATCATTTATTATTCGTATAATGGTCACTTTTAACGAACATGGAATAATTTATTCTGTTTCTTGACGAAAGAAAAAACATACCTAAATACAATTTAATCCATATATTAAAAAAAATTATGTAGTTGAATAAAAATATTTTTTACCAGCCACAATAACATTTAAAATATATATAAATAAATTTTATTTTAGACTATAAACAAACCTAAAAATCGTAGTTAGCAAAAAATCAAATGTCAGGGTCAATTATAAATTATAAATAGTATTAATCTGAACATAGTTAATTTTATGATTTTAAGCTATAGATGCACTAGTGATTTGAATTGTTTCTAATTTAAAATAGCATGTTGTAATTTATTTAAATATTATATTATATTTATTAAATAAAAGTGTATAGCTATGAGTATATTTATACTACAAATTAAGATCTAAATATATTATTAGTTATTTTCTAAGTTTGAAGTATAATTTTTAGAGTTATTCGCTATAAAGTAGCACGAATAAAATAAGTACAAATTCATATTAAAAAATAAATAAATATATCTCTAAATTGTATTTTATTTCTACTAATGAAAAGCAATAATAAACAATTACAATATTGTTGTTTAAATATATAGTTCATTTGTTGTAAAATGTGTAATATGTTTTATTTATTTTATTTTGTTTAAACAAATATATTTAACTAATATTTATGTTTTTGAGTCTAACATTGATTGTTGTTTTAGATATTAAGATGTAATGTTTCAATTATACTCATTTATTACATTTATAAATTTGAATTTGAAATCTAAAACACGTCATGCGTCTAAACATGCTTCGTAATAATAATGACACAAACTTGCCTGAATAATTCAAATAATTCAAACAGCAAATGAGGCAAATTGGTTACTCTTACCTTCTGGTGTAACCGCGTACATTTGTATTGCACTCATAGTTATTAATTTAAGAATTTACACCGTGTTTATCTTCGAACGCATTTACCAGAACTAAAAACTCATACTAATTTATACATTATTTATAAACTAGTTTGTATCGTGTCCGCCTCACGAAAGTTGGCCAATAAAAAAAGGACTGTGTAGTGGAGTCATCTGCCGACCACTTTTTCGAACTCTTAGAAGTTAACAATGAGTAGTTGATTGGTTTAGCGGTTTCTGTTTTTATTTGCTTCATTTATATTACCTATTGTTTTTATAAATATTTTTTTAGTATTAGCCATTGAAGTATATTTCGAGTACTCCAGAAGATATTCAAATTTAACAATTATAAATATATTTTTTAATAATAAGTGTAGTAATTAAAATGGTCATGTGATTGAAATATGTATCTTAGTAAAGTCGTTTTGATAATATCATTATTATTAAAATCAAATTTTGTCGGCAGGAAATGAAATAATAAGAGTTGTTCTAATATATTTTTAAAAATATATATATTTTTGTTTTTATTGTCTCGTTAATTGATTATTTATACTTATTTAAATATCATTATGTCCCCCTGTGACCAGTACTACGTTAGAGTACAGCAGAAAAGTTTATAAACATAAATTATTATCGTCAATAATTATGAATCATACAAATATATAATTATGTTTACGCATTATTTTATGTTAAGGTAAAATTACTCATTGCCAATAATCATATAACTTGTGATTCGCATTACCGGTAATGTAACAATTAAAATAATCAGTAAGGAAATATGTATTATCGAGTATGTACGCATCTAAATGACAGCTTATTCACATTATGAAAACCATGTATGACTCTTAGTACGCGTGACTTACAATTTAATACGTACATACTTCAAATTAATATTATTAAAACAATTTTATTTGTTTAAAAATTACATACATTTCAAGAGAAACAAATGAGAGTGATATAGACTTAAAATCTCAAAAATGCATTTAATACATTTCGAATTGGTTATAGAGTTACAGTATTTGGAGCACATTTTCCATATA
This sequence comes from Nebria ingens riversi, assembly GCA_018344505.1. NCBI lineage: Eukaryota > Metazoa > Arthropoda > Insecta > Coleoptera > Carabidae > Nebria > Nebria ingens. The sequence continues at coordinate 12,819 of JADQWA010000329.1, read as the reverse complement.
TTGTAATAATGATATTCGATTGTTATATATTGTGTTGTAAACCTCAATACATAAATATTGAATTGTATGTATGTATGTATGTATGTATGCATGTATGTATGTATGTATATGAATGTGAATTATTGTGACATAAATTAATATTTATGCGGGCTTAACTCTACGTATAACACCACATGTAACACAGAATTTGAATTATATTTACATAAAATAATGCAAATCTAATATTAAAGTAATTTTATGTAATGATGTCTTATTTTTAATGAAAGGATATTGCACCATTTGAAGTTGTACGAAAATGTACTATTCAAAGCTTAAATTATCATTCCTTTGATTGATTATAAAATTGTATCACTCAAATATGAGAATATATTATTCCTAAGACCAAATTTATATTTTTAATATACTTTTCCTACAACCTGAGAAGGATACTGTAGTTTATATATATTTCTATTCATTGAACTCGAAAAAATAAAATTATTTACTATTATATAGCGAATAATAAAATTGGAGTAGAAGCAAAATACATACTGAGTATTTCTTATACCAATTTAAATAAATATTGTGCAAAACACAACTTAAAATAGAAAATTGTAACTTCCTTAAGTTTAATAGCATTAAAAGTCACGTGGTTTATATAGGAAGATATTTTTTATCAATAAAAAAACGTATAAATATATAACAAATTTGCATAAAGCCATTTTTTTATGTTTAAGTGACAATTATTTCACACTTAGAGATCTGCCCGTTATTGTATGATATATAGTGTAAGTAAAAGTAATGTTTTATAATTGAATGATGTCTATGGAATTTCTAAATTATAACACACAGTTTTATAATGTCAATGATTTAGATTAGATCATTAGTGTTTGAATGTTTACTACAGGAACTTATGGAAGGTTTAGGAGTAGATGAAACTTTAGTACGGACCTGAAATAATTTCCCTGCTTAGGTATACGAGCGCGTCACATGGCCAAGTACGTTCGTTTTTAACAAGCAGACTTACTTTCAGTATAAACATAACGTATACTGCAACAGGCTTAGTAACTTCGCGAAAGAATATACCAACATCTGCTTGTTCTATATTCTAAGTGAATCTTTAAATTATAGTTACATACAAAATTAATATTACTTGTTAAATAGTGGCATGGAAAAAAATTACGAAGTAAGTTATCAGTTTTAAATTTTTATAGTAGTACAATATTAATTTTAAATTCCAAATATTTATAAACAAATAAAGAATTTCTAGAAATATTTTTTTTATTCTTGCTTTTCATAAATGTGATATTAAAATATTTATGAATCCACTCGTAAAAAAATTTAATTAATTCCTACGTTCTGGTTACCGGATTCCAGAATATATTCTGTTTAATTTTAAAGATTTTAGTAAAGCGTTGATGATATTTAATCTATGTTTTTATTCGAAATATATACCAGTGAAAAAACATTTAATATTCTATGTGTTTTGCTTTATAACTAATGAAATATCAGTAAGTTATATTTCGAAATCAAATAATATTTAGTAGATTGTTTAAAAAATAAATTGTTCATTTATTGTAAGTATAATTATTTAATAAACTATTAACTATTATATTGATGTGTTTCTATATATTTAACTATAAGAGATGAAGCAAAAAAAGGTGTTCTTTGGATGTAGCAGGAAGGAAGATAATGGGAAGTCAAGCATAATGTATTCTATGCCTTGAAAAGCATTTATATTTAATTGTAGCACGAAATCTGTGGTGAATCATTAGCATTAATCATAGTTTTCTTTGTTAAATATATTCTTTTAATCATAACCGTGTGGAGTCGACCGAATATTAGTTAGATGTTGTTTTCGTTATTATGTGAATAATAAACTTACTCGTTGTTGTTGATCAACTCAGTTGTGGTAGGCTTATAGTTTAAAAAAAATCACAACGTTTAATTTATTTCAGATTTGAAATAATTTTACTAAGTTTAAATATACACTTTAAATAAAGTAATATCACGTTTTTGCGTTATTATATTGTAAAATGTTTAAATTTAAATGTAATTTCCAAAGAATTGTATGAGATTGTTGTCAATTATTGAATTAATAATTTATGAAACACGTACGCTGAGTAAGACCTCATTACATGTAATTGCACCCAATTAAACGGTTGGTAAAAAATGTTTCATAAATTGTCCCTGTCGATATTTCATCACGTCAATTTAACAAACAAAACAAACCTGCGAATAACATTGAAAATGAAATTAAATAAACGCAACTTTAATAACGCAACAACTCATCCATAAATGAAAACACAAGTTGAGTATTTCATGCGTGTCCAGAGTAAACAATGTAACATGTTTTAATGTGTGACATAATAGGTAACGAGAAATGAGGTCGTTAACATCGTACTGACCTTGACTTTGCATCAAAATATAAAAAAGTAAAGTTTGTTGATCAATAAACTATTTGTCTGGTCACTTTCATTTCTCTTATTAAGATTAGTTACAGTTTGATATTATAATAAATGGGTTTCCTTATAATATTTTATAAATGAGATGATTCATTCATACAAAATGTAACTTATGAAGAAATAATCATTCTTATATTTTTCTAGGAGCTAAATTAAATTTGAATTGTGTGTTATTAGGTTATATGCAAGTAAAAATAAATTTGTTGACGGAAATAAATTATAATTTAAATTAATGTATATTGTAGATTTGAATACGTTAAATTACATTAGCGTAATGTTGACAGAAAATTGCTTACCATCCAGTAATATATTAGCTAATTTTTCTTGCGAGAAATAGAAAAAATATTGTTTTCCTAGTATATTTATTTGCTTGCCGCGCCATTGTTCGGCAAGATATTAATAACAATTCTGAAATATAATTTTAAAAATAAGTTATAAATTAAAAAAAAAACATGTTTTCTATGATTTTTTATGGCAATCACTCAGTTTATCATACTTTCATACAAAATTGTCATTATTGCGATACCGTGTTACATGCTATTTAAATTTATATAAAAAAATAAATTATATATCCATATTTCGATTTGAAAGTATTCTATCAAATAATAACTTATATATATCTACTTGGTACTATGCAGCATAATTATATATGTTATTAGGTTTTGAAAGCATATTTTCTAACATGCTTTACCACAAACGAGTAATATCAAAAACTCATTGCAAATTTCAAAATATATATAATATATAATTTAATTCATATGTAATATATATATATATATATATATATATATATATATATATATTATATATATATGTATATAAATAAATAAAAAAATTAAAACAGAAAAATGTATACGACTTTTAATTAATTAAAGTCTAAGCATGTGATGCGAAATAAATTTCAGTAAGTGCATTTTTGAAATATATAAAAAAATCATAATAAGAGAATATTTCGATAGGTAATTCGCGAAAATTTAATTTGTATAGAATTGATTTTTTAAAGTATATATTTAAAGCAAGATATTTCAAACAGTTGATCATTAAGTTGGTAATAATATTTAGCATTAGAAAATATTATATCATAAATTGCAAACAGGAATTATTGATTAAATAAAACTATCTAAAAATATGATTGGTAAAAAGAAATCTATCGGCAATAATCATAATGGTTTTTGTTTTAGCAAAAACTGCGTTTTGTACAATTATTATTTGTGTAAAAGTATTTACATGTTTTCTTATCAAAAATAAAAGAATATTAGCTTTTATTTTGCTAATTAAATGCAGAAACTATAATTAAACGTTTTTCATAATAATCCATGTATGTATGTACTATTAGGCAACAATTATCTGATAGAAAGTGACATTTGAAGAGATTTATATCATACAGAATAAATTTGAAATATTTTTTATCCTGGATTGCAATGGCATCAATGACAGAGTAATTAATACAAATACTGCTCCATTCTTACAGATTTTCTATAGGTATGCAAACATATTTCCAAAGTATCTATGTCTGTAATTACATTATAGAAAACAACCAAATAGTATACACATATGAGAAATTTTAAGTGAGAGTGTTTTAGAACAAACATATTTACTAACAAGGAATTAAACTAATCCGTTAATAAATTGAACGTGTTCCTAAAAAAACATTAAGAACTGACAAACAAAAATGTTTCTCTCAAATGCAGTTTATTCTTTTTGCATTTATTTTTAGAATATTTTTAGTAATTTAAATTTTGGTTTTTCCTATATGAAGAACTGGTTTTCAAGATCGTAGGCTTAGTGATGTTTATCCTTGACATACTTTTTTTTTATTAGTAAAGCATATAGAATAAAGTCAAGGATTGGTTACCAGTTTTTCAATCTGATCAGAATCATTTATGATTTTTAACTGGTACTTTGAATATACTTCGTAATAACCGATTTGTCGATTATACTATATTTGTAGAATTTTTAATTAATTTGTCCATCAATTTAAAAATAAAGTAAAATAAGAAAATATATTTCTAAAAAGTCTAAAGTCGTATTCAAAAATAAACTTAAAGATGCTTCTAATTAAAGTACCTACCTATAAAATAACAACAAGGAAGATAAACTTACATCGTTTAGCCATTATATAAACGGAGATTGCCAATTGTTGCTTTGGTGTCTATGAATATGAGTATACATTTATTTACTAACTACTAGACACATTTAAATTTAATTTTGCTTAAAACACTGTTTAATTAAATGATGAATAATATCAAAGTAGATTAGCTTACGACAATTTCCAAGTTGTACATCCTTTAAAAAATACTTGTCGTTCGCAGCAAACATTAAATAATGATTAACAATCCGTAGGTATATACATATATACGTCGTTATTAATAATAAACACATTTCAACCTTGACAAGAGTATGTCATCATATCTGCAATGGTATATACAGGTATATCTAATAATATTTATCCAACCTTTAAAATCTACCATAAGTCATAACGTAATTGATTTTCAGTGCCTAGAATTTTTAATATACTATGTACTAAAATTTGAAAACATCAAAAGGTGTATTTAATTCGACTAACTTCGTTATTGTGACTTAAGTCATACGCACAGCCAATGTACCAATTATAATTGTAATTGGTGCAAAGTGTCATTAATTTGCATAAATAAAATTTAGTTTATATTTACAAAAACATTAAATATATGCATATATCCATAATTCTACTTTTACTTTTAATTAGATGAATTTATAATTAATTTAAAACAAAATGTTCTCGTCCTTTTGTAATTAAACGCTTTGGTTTTCACTTTCATAGCTTTAGACGCAGACATTTCTCGCTAAATATATAAATAGAAAGGTATCGGTTGATATTGAAAATAAATAAGTTAAATATGATAGATGGACATGGAAATCAAATTATTATAAAGATCAAATATTTTTGCTCAATGGGTAAGGTCAGTTACAGTAACGTGGGATGTATACGATTTCTAATAATATGAAAATTTACTTCAAATGTACTAAAATTATTAATAGCTAACATTGATTAATTAACTATAAAATTGGGTAAATGAGCTATATAATTAAAAACTATAATAATACACATGCTTTTACTCCATTAGATGTTATCCCAACCAGAAAAATGGTTGACAAGTCATTAAAACGTTATTACAACGGTTTTTCAACCATTTTTTTAATATCAATGATATGCCTACTTTTATTTATTTTAGATAAAACAAATTGCAATCAATTTTTTATACAAGTCATTCGTAATACACGCAAAAATATAATACATTTATAATTTATTCATATCAAGTTGCGTAATCTCCAACTAAAGCACGATATCGATTACTGTTCTAGTTAATAATTGCACGTATAAGATTTTTGAAATGTTTCCTTGAGGATATAGCTCTATATAGATACAGATAATAATTATACTTAATAAAAAATATTATTAATTTTAACTATAATTATTTTGAGTCTCTTTCAAAGACGAATTTATTTATTTATTGTAAAATAACCACGCTATATAAATGATTCGTTGAATTAGTCTCCTTGAGAATATAAACAATAATAACTAGAACTGAAACACTTTCTGGTGTGTTGCGAGAATTGAATCATTGTTTAAATTCTTCTTCATTCTTATTTCACAATGCATTGTTGCAACGTTGTCGACTATGGTGCAAACGATTTGCATGAGCCATTTCCTATGGTTCAGCTTATTTACGCAATACAAAATTACTAACACAAACTTTCCGTTAATTTTTGTCGTTTTGTAAATTTGTCGTGCTTAACTATCATTCTTTTATTCAGATAATTATAGAAATTACCTAGAAATTGGTTAGGATATAATTTCTCTTTATATATATTTGTAAATATATTTTGAAATACATATGCAGCAATTATTACTAAGAAATGATTTAAATTTAAAGCTCTAGACCACTTTTTCCAAAGTATCAGTGTTGGATTGTATAAAAGAAGTGCTGAAACAAGTCTTTACACTTATTACTATCATAACTTTAACACCAACGCAATATCTGTTTGGAAAAGTATTGGAGAAGAGAGTACATTTTAATGTTTCTAAAGTCAAGAACACGCATATTATATTATTTTTGTTGTATTTTCTGTAATTGCAATTTGCTAGATGCATGTATCTCATTTTAGATAATTTCAGTATATCTTGGTTGATTCTATACATACATACACACATACATACACACATACATACATACAAGATAATTTCCTAATTAAAATTGTGTTTTTAGGTAGATAAAACTTTCATAATATAAGAATATCCATGAGTTCATGTATACCAAAACATACATACATACATAGACGGTGTGAAAGGTTGTGTTACGTGAACTAATTGTTGAGAATTATTTTCAGCGTACATCATGGATTAAATGAGATAAAATTGCAGTGCCTGCTGATATTAAAGTTTACCTAATATTTCAAATTGAATAGTTTTTCTCTGTACACTTACATAAGTTATAGTTTTACAGTCCTATTTATGAAATACTTTAAGCAATTTGTTTAGTTTAATTTAATAATTAACAAAAGTTATTCGTGTAACAATTTTTGTTTTTAATATTAATATATGTATATTGAATTAAATATACTCCTTATTTTAGTAATTAAGTAATTGAATACACTGTAGGAAATGATATTTTCGTAATGAACTACACTTTTGTGAAATAGACGCTCAGATTGAACGATAACGTTACATGATTTTCTAACGCAATAAAAAATAACACTATGTCCTTTCACGATATTGTTGATTCTCCCACACAAATATAGCGTTGTTAAGAGAGAGAAACATGGAGTTATAGGAACAAAATGAATACTTAATAATACACTATAACGAATAACGATTGATCTTAATGCGGTATAACATGTGCCTTTGAGAACGGTTATGCGTAAACCTTAGCAGAGCCTGTAAAAATGATACTGGTATACGTATAGAAAGTTTCACTAAATGTCGATAAATCTTTCACAATTTAACATCATGTAAAGAAATTTTGATACACTGTTTACTTCCTATTTCATTTTAGATATAATCTTTGTGACATTTCCATTATTACTTAACCATTTACTACTAGTGGGATGAGCCAAATATCCATACAATACTTGCAATAAAAAGATTTATGATAACTGAACGAATTTAAATGTTTTCTTTGTATTCATAAATTTGTTTCATTCGCTATAGCAACACACTTTTATATTATTACTCAAATCTAATGCGCGTGATATATTTTATATAGATAAAAGTGTTTCATATTTATGTCATGAGATAACAACATTCAATAATAATATGATTCTGAATAACTAATTCAGTTTGTTTGATACATTAAAGATATCAACAACAAAAATATTTTTAAAATCTTTTATTGTGTACTTTGTTAATAAGTGAATAAATGACCAAGGTATTAGTCATAACATTAATAATAAATTATAAATAAAAAAAACCTAATCAAAGAAATATTTTTTTAGGTATATCAGGCTACTATACAAAGTTTGAACTGAAACGAGTTTTGTTCTATTTTGGTTCTGAAATATGTTAATTTACTATTATTAGTATTAGATTTTCTATATTTATCGTTCGGATATTTTGGTGTGTTCTATTCTAATATAATTGGTCGATAATAATATAACTGTCATTGTTTTTTAATTTCCTTGAATATTTATCTGATTTATTTGTGATGTTTGTTTGTTTCTTAAAAAGGAATATTTTTATTTCAGTTAGGAGCATAATTCAACCAATTTAGATACGTTTGAGCAATATGCCGGCTGAAGCAGATTATAGTGTAGAGTTAGATCTAGGGCCTCCATCAAGAGAGTTACTAGAAATTGCTAGAAAGGAATTAGGTGAAAATCCTGAGACTAGAGTACAAATTATACAAGATCTACGTGATTTTATCTATGGTAGGTATATACATGTTGGGAATAGGCATTAAGTTATGTATGTATGTATAATTTTTATTGAACAAAATCACTTTTCGCACTATTACATGAAACAATAAAAAAAACCAATTAGGATAATCTTCCGTATGTAAATGTTTTGCTAATTATTTAATTACTATTCATATAACCATTACGAGTTTAAATTAGTTTTAGTTGCTATAAAATGTCCCAGGTTTAAATGACTTAAGTGATATGTGTATAAAGTAAAACTTATAATACAATTCGTGATTTTCCCTAAATCAACAAGCACAGTTGCTATTTAAAGTAATTACGAAGTTTTATGTTTTAGAAAGAGGTGAATGTATACCACACAGAATTGATGATGCATTTTTGCTGCGATTTCTAAGAGCTAGGCAATTCATTGTAGAAAGAGCGCATAGATTGGTAAGTTAAATGTGTTGATAAAAGAGTTACATTTGCTTTTAATGCAAAATATTTATCGTTGTTTTACGACAAAATTAGCCTATGATTCACTTTTAATTGCCATTTTTAACTATTCAGTAATTGTGTATTTATTGATCCTTAAACAGTTAACGGTTTCTTGTTATTACCTGAAATTCTGTATTACATTTATCGTTAAAAAACTCAGCTGTATATCCGATGAAAGCTAGATGCTATTTTAAAATTATCTACATTTTTGACAAACTTACTGAATAGCTTTGGTAGAAAAGGAAATGTAAGTGAACTCCCATAGCATATTCCGTGACTGAAAATAATTGAGAAATCTATTTTCTTTATATAATAAATGCGTGAGATTGAACATTGTTTTTTTATATATCATAAAAGCACTTATTGTCTTCTGGTAGTTCAGTTCTGACTAGGAATTTTATTTTTATAATTCTACGTAAAAGACAATCATATTTAGACTACTTAAATAGATATAAATATCGTTAATTATGATAATACATTGCTAATTTTATTTACTTCCACACTATAATTGCTCTGCAATGTTTGTCCTGGTTATTAAAAAAGACTAGTATATATATATATATGTATATATATATATATATATATATATATATATATATATATATATATAATATATATATATATAGATATATATATATATATATTATATATATATATATATATATATATATGTATATATATTATATATATATATATATATATATATATATATATATATATATATATATATATATATATATATATATATATATATATATATATATATATATATATATATATATATATATATATATATTATATATATATATATATATATATTATATATATATATATATATATATATATATATATATATATATATATATATATATATATATATATATATATATATATATATATATATATATATATATATATATATATATATATATATATATATATATATATATATATATATATATATATATATATATATATATATATAATATATATATATATATATATATATATACGAGTATATATATATATTTTTTTTTGTAAAAAAGAATACATGATCAATTTCTACTTCAAAAGCTAAGTATTTTTTGATGCGAATCAGTTATGAAGTATTATCAACTATTTCCTAATTAGCGGAATCAACTAGCGGAAACTAAATCTAGATCAAAAATTTAATAATAATGTATAAATTTGTAACCGCGAAAAATGAAAATAGTTCTATGGCATTTCTTACGTAATATGATCATTTTAATGACAGAAATATTAAAATCGTTTGTTGTAGAGAAAGTTTTTAAGATGATCTCAGATTACTGTAATACAAAAGTAAGCTATTGTTCTATAATTGGCAGTACAAGTGTGTGAAATTGATACCTAATTATTTTTCAATTAATCAATTTGACAGTTAATTTAAGATCATTGTAATATTTACATGCTAGGTACATTATTTTGCATTATTATTCTTCATACTACACTTAGAATAATTGTTGTTCATAAAAAGGTGTATATGCTTCATTTTATACAAGTTATTTATTGATAAACTAATAAATTATAAACATTTCTAAATATCTCCTGTGGTAGACACATTTATATTTTAGTAAAATATAAATAAATATAAGCTATTTTGCTTTATTTTAAATATAGAATTTATAATAATATTTAAACAACACATGCAAAAACATATAATTTTAAATGGAATAAATTAACTTAAATGCGTTTAAAAATGATTATTTTTCAAGATTTGCAACTACTATCAATTCAAAGAAAATAATCCTGCTTTCCATAAAAATGTACGACCACTGGATCTGGAATTCATTGCGGACAATGACGTTCTATCCATTCCACCTTACAGAGAACAGACTGGACGGAGAATTTTGATCTACAGAATAGGTATTGAGCAAAAACTTTAAAATGGAATTATTCAAAAATATCTAACCGTAAACGATATGAATAAAATGAATATTAACATATTTTATATAACATGGAAATGTATGCGGAACTTAAAGACAAACATTAGTATTATAAGAAAATTAACTAGAGCATTTCATAATGGCTTTATCCATAATTGGCGATAATAATTTTCAGCTATCATTAGAATTTAAAATTATTTTAAAATAGCCACATGGTATATAAATACAAATAAGGATTTTATTTTAAGGCAACTGGGATCCAAGTCTTTATGGAACTGATGAGTTATTCAAAGCCACTCTGATTGTGTTGGAACTAGGCATTTTAGAACAACAAGCGCAAATTTTAGGAGGAGTTTGCATTTTTGATCTTGGTGGTCTAACATTACAACATGCCTGGCAAGTTACTCCATCTGTTGCTTCAAAAGTCATCGATATTATGGTCGTAAGTACTCTAAGATAATTATAATTTCTAATATAGTTATTTAAATTCTTCTCAGTTAGAATCACATAAATAGACAACTGTATATATTTTTAGACATCTTTTCCTATGAAGATTTACGCAATTCATATAATAAATCAACCTTGGGTTTTTGAAATGGTTTATAATGTTTTTAAACCATTACTTGATGAACGGATGCGATCTAAACTGTATTTCCATGGCAGTGATAGAGAAAGCCTCCATAAACATATTGACCCAAAGTTTCTTCCAGTGATGTATGGTGGAGTAAAGCCAGAGTACAGTTATAAAGAATGGCTCTTTGCAATGGAAAAGAATAAAGATATTGTGAAAGAAGTCAGGGATCTTGGGTATATTATTGAAGACGATCATATCAAAGAATTCATGAAAAAGAATGGTCGCGCTGTTACAAACTAATTAATTATTTTCAAATATATTTTACCATATTTGATTATTTTGATACAAATTATATATTTGATAGATAGGGTTCGAAATATATTAAAGGCCCTTTTGGTAAATAAAATTAAATGTTATTAAGATTTTAGAAACGTATTTTGATACCAAATCCATTTTGATCCAGTTATATTAATAGTGATATTATAAGTATAAAATAAAAATTTAAGTAATGCAAATAAGTGATTTTATATTATATTATTTTTAATTGTAATAGTGTACATCTACACAGATTTTATTATGTATACGTTATGAACATATACTTTTTGTATATCAAGTGTTTAATAAATAAACAATTTAATTATAATTAGCGCAATGTTAAATTATTCATACGAGATTATCTTGCGCCTACAATGTGTATAATCCGAGTTGCACAACTGCAGTACATTTTATATCTCTCCCTGGTGTTTGACTCTAAAGCTAATTCGAAATTTTTATTAACCTAGTAAATGACTCCAAAATATCTACCTAAATAAAAATAAAAATCTAAAAATGTGGAAGCTTCTAAATCGAATTATATTGATGATGTTTACGGTAATTTTATTAGGCATAAATACATTTAAAAAAAATTATTAGTTAATGCGTTATATTTTATGTTATAAACAATTTTAATTATTCTTAGAAAAAAGTAATATAGTATTGCATGTTTTCCTTGCAACACACGTATCTCTAGTCATTAAGAAATGAGATGGATTTTCATAATAAATTGTCCAATCAGTTTGTATGTGTAAAAATTGACAAAAACGTGCAAATATTGATATTTCGACGATTTTTTACTATTACTGTAATTGTTATTACTAATTTATCAAACTTGGTACCTATTTCCCTCACCAATGAAAATATCTGCGAAACCTCCACGTAGTAACGTACCTCCGAATCATTTGTAATAACATTATATATAATTATATTAAAAATCGAAGGACATTATTGATTTTGAGTGCTTACTGATACTATATATTTTAATCATAAATACAACCATTAAAAAACAATTAACTTACAGTCCCGTGTCATATGGCGTCAACATAAAAACGTGTCGTTCCGATTATATTAACAATATATTCATAGTACATTTATAGTCATTACATTAAAATTCCTTTAGTTCCCATAGTGATTAATATTATTTATTACACATGTACAACCATTTTTTGCGTAATTAAACGTCGTTTTGGTAAACATTTTTATATGTATATAT
>JADQWA010000631.1:0-10349 GCA_018344505.1 Nebria ingens riversi | reverse complement strand
CAATACATGGCCGATGTTTTAATTAGATGTGTCAAATTTAAATTTTCTTACTGAAGAAAACTCGGGCTCATCAACACCATCCCTACTTAGCCCAACTAATTTAAATAAATGTTAGTATTATATTCTTATTAAATATTTCGTAATCCAGTAGAATATGTAATATATTTTATCATCCCACCCTAATTTTAAATTTCGAATTGATTATGGTTATGTATTTCAATTTATAATTTTACTTGACAGTTCGTTACTACAATGATTTTATGTATTAAGGTAAACGAAATTAAAGCGAAACACTGGAAGCAGAGCCACTTAAAAAATTGACTCAAGAGCCGCCACCGCCAAACCGACAAGTAGAAATGGACGATGTAGATTATTTTTACAAATATTTGGCTGATGGTTTACGACAAGTGTCTTTAAAGGACAGGTTAAAACTCCAAGTTAAAATCTTGCAGTTACTTGAAGAAGCTTTGTTTAATACTAATACTTAATTATATATATTAATACGTTTTCATTTTTATACTTTTTTTTTATATTTGCTTATTCTTATACTTTTTTTATTACTATATATATAATCTTTTTTAAAATATTTAATATATATTAAATACATTTTAAATAAATTTTCAATTTTAATACATAAAATATTTTTATTTTAAATCTTTTATTTAAAAATCTCCATGGTCCGCTTTGTCCCATTGCCAACCTACACTACCTTCATTATTAAATAATTTTTGAATTCATCTCTAATTTCATTGAATCTTCTTGAAGAATAATTGCTACCTGTGTTCCGTATGGAATACAAAGTATCTGATGATTGGAATATCCTCCATTCGCCATTTTCTTCATCTCTCGTGTCTGCTAATGTACCAGTTTGATACGTTCGTGTATGTTCGGGTAAATTATGCTCAGCTATTTTAACATAATTGTGCAAACAAATAGAAGCTTTAACAAGATTTTAGCGGTTTCAGTGGTCTCCTAAATATACGAAATTTAGCTACTAGTATTCCAAACGCGTTTTCTATGACGCGCCTAGCCCTACTGAGACGGTAATTAAATACTCGTTTTTCTCTAGTCAAGATAGATCTTTTTGGGTATGGTCGCATCATATAATAGGTTAGTGGAAAGCTTCATCCCCGACAAATACATAGGGAAGATTCGAACCTTGATTGGGAAGTGCTTTAGGACTTGGCAACCCGTGACAATCACTTTCTAACAGACGTCCCAAGTTGGATTCTTTGAAAACACCTCCGTCATCATCCAACATCAACAATCGTAAAATAATAATCAGCATTGCAAGCTGCCATGAGAATAATACTGTAATGGCCTTTATAATTGTAGCGCGTTGAACCACTATATTCCGGGGCCTAGATATAATCTCGTTTATTTGAATAATTTTCACAGCAGCTTTATTATTACTTGAATTGCAACGTGTTTCCCGTCTACTGCTCCGATACAGTTTGGAAAATTCCATTTTTGTTCCAATTCCTCCGATATTCCTGTCCAAGCATCTTCTTGTGGGGAAAATAGTACTTTCTGGTTCATTTCATCCCAACTAATTGTCAAGCACTCATGTATAATATTACACACAGTACTTTTCCCCACTCTGTAGGCATATGTCAAACTCATCATGGAGTCACCACTAGCTCAGTATCTGATAATTCATTTAAGATATCAAATATGCTATTCCTATGAATAATAAGTACATACCTTAACGTTATAGCTAATCTAGTTGTGGCTGAAATAGGTTCTCGAGCCAAATGAATTTTAGATATTTTAGGGCCTATCATTCTTAGTAACATATCAAAATACACTGGACTCATACGAAAATAATTTACAAAATATTCGCCGTCTCCAAATTTCAATTCTTTCACCAAATTTTCTGCATCGCCTTGCGTACGCCTCTTATTTAACAGAGGTCTAACCCAAAATCTATGTCGCCGTTTTCCTTTATTTTTTACATATTTTAAATAAAAATAAGCCACAATCATAGTTTTTTTATAATTCGAATCCATCATAAGGTTAGAAATAATTGTCTGGAACTGTCAAACGGAGAGAATGCAACGGATGCATGTGAACGCCAAAAATTCCATCCGTCATCGTGAGTGCAGCACTGTACTCAACGCGACGGATGAAACGGATGCATGGCAACGCACCATTAGAGTACATCCGAAGCGAAGCGGTTCGTTCGCCGTTCGTCATCACATTAGTCAATTTTAACATATATAAAATAAATATATTTAGACGAATCCCATATTATTTCTTGTTTCCTATATCTATGGACATTCACTGAAGAGGAACACAACATAATTTGGCGCTGTCAGTACGATTGTTAAAAAACGATTAAAATAGCAAAATAACTCGCGATTCGTTCGTATATCGAGTGTTAAATTAATTCGGTGGATTTTTTCATCCTTTGTAATAATCAAAGAACAAGAAGTCCTCTCCAGTGAAGAGCCGAAGATCCAATTCGCAATCATAGATTGAAGTAGCAGGTGAGTGCATTCTCTGTATTCTGTACGGTGACATTACACTTTTGACTCAACTAAGTCCTGATCAAAATCCTTCTAGATCCGCAGTACAAAATACCACATCACCTCAGTTCAAAATTTTCAATCGACTTTATTTGCAAATTAATACCAAAAGAATTTAATGGTAATCGCTTCGAATTAGGGCCATTTTTAGTAAATTGTAATAATGCTAATATTCTTGCATCAGATCAAAAATTACCCTTACTTTATTCTATTTTATCAAAAATCTCTGGTCGAGCAAACGAACAATTAGCTCAACAAAACTTTAATAACTAGGAGTCAGTAAAAGAAAAATTAAAAATCTTATATCAAGACAAAAAACATTACGTTCAAATCATGGAGGAATTAAATAATTGCAAACAAAACTTTAACGAATATATATTCGACTTTTTCCAAAAATTTTAAATTCAAGAGCTTTATCTGCAGCGCAACAATAAACTAGAAAATCAGAAGACCTTCCTAGTAAACTCCAAACTATTAATGAAATTACTTTAAATCGTTTTGTCTATCATTCCAACTCAAACATTTCACAAATACTGAGATGGAAAGATTTCGAAAATTTAAACTCTGCATATACAACCGCGCTAGCTGAAGAGCGTGCAATTAATATCAGTAAGCCAAAATTTTGCAAAATATGTACACGTAATAGGACACCTCAAAAACAAATTAACACCATACAAAACTCGTCACAAGATACACACACTAAATTCCAAAATAAAAACTACACTACTCAAAATCGAAACTCATACTCACATAATAAAAATAATTACACACAAAACAACCCAAAATAAAATTTGTAACTATTGCAAAAAACCTGGACATTTAATACACGAATGTAGGAAAAGAACATTTAATAACGAGCGTAAAACAA
Source organism: Nebria ingens riversi (assembly GCA_018344505.1). Classification (NCBI taxonomy): domain Eukaryota; kingdom Metazoa; phylum Arthropoda; class Insecta; order Coleoptera; family Carabidae; genus Nebria; species Nebria ingens. Next base: position 6,953 of record JADQWA010000631.1, on the reverse strand, counting down.
ATTTTAATTCAACACAATCACCCACTTCGCAACCAAGTTCATTTAAACTCCCAACAGTCCGCAGTGAACACCTCACCGTCGGACAAAATCTCTTCTTTAATGGTGTTCGAGAATTAAAAATATTAATAGCTGACGATAATTTAATTTATATTAAAGTTCATTCCGTAAACTCTAAAAATGAATTAAATGAATTTAGATTTTTAATTGATACAGGTGCTTCATTAATCAAAGCTTGTAAACTAATATCTGATACCACTTTTAATAGTAAAGAAACAATTATTTTACATGGGTTGAATCCAAATAATCCAGTTGAAACTGTCGGAAGTTGTAATTTACCTCTAGAAGTAAATAACAATGAATTTTATGTCAAATTTCATATCTTAAATCAAGCAACTAACGTTCCTTATGCCGGTTTGATAGGAAAAGATATTTTGCAAAACAGTTCTGCTATTACTGATTATGAAACTCAAACCATAAAATTCCAGCCTTTATCAAAACCAATCACTACGTACACGGAATACACAGCACAAAAAATTAAATTGAAAGCTAGATCTCAAACTTTTATAGAACTCAGTGTCAAAAATTCCGAAATTAAAGACGGTATAGATCCCCAAATTCAATTAGAAACATCAGCCATGTATTGGCTCTAAACTTTTCTTTTACGTAGTCAGTATATTTTGATTTGATAATATATAAATTAAAATATAAAATGTTTAAATGTAAAAGGAAATATTTTCATTCATTATGTCCAGTAATATTGTGGTAAAGTTAGATTATTGTCAATTTCTAAAATAACTGTTGATATTAGGTGTTTTAAAATCAGTGTTTTTATTAACAAACATTAATTCCTTTTTATAAAACAAACACACGCTGTCAACACACAATATTTCTATTGTTTTCTATCACTCTTGATTGTACAGTAAAATTGTAAAGTTAGATTATTGTCAGATTTCTAAAAAACATATATGTATTTAAGATTTAAAATGTTCGATTCTATAGTAATATACAGAAAATATAATTATTCATTACACATTATTAAAAATTATTATGGCTGGACATTTTTTAGTTTTCAAATGAACTTTAAACCTTACAGAACAATTTCATATATTTTAAATTATTTACTAACCTTTGTAACGTTCTTTCACTAAACTTATTTGTGACACTGATAATAAATGTTAAATGTCAAAATATTTGAATATTTAAAACAATTGACATGCATAGTAGATGCGAATTATTATATATACTTTCCCATACCTACGTAACTATGGCAATATCAATAAGATAAGATCTTGTAACTGGTACTTTTTGAAGAAATGTTTTAAATAAAAGTTGTGCAGAATACTTCAATCTTTGAATGTTAATGTAACTATATTTATTGTAAGTACAGCCGTTTCGGAGATATTGCAGATACTACAAAAAATGACTCAAGTAAACATGCACTTCCGGTTTGAATATGCTTTTCAAAAATAGGACATTTTTTTGCCAGACATATACAAATCTTATGTTTAAAGTTTCATAATTTTATCTTCAACAGTGTAGCCTGTAGAGCGCTCACAGCCACACACACAGACGTCATTCCAAAAACAGTCAGACTCGACTCAGGGAAGGTCAAAAAGTGTATTTCCGTTAAAATTTCGAGTTTTTTTTGTGATTACAATACTTACTTATTACTTCGTAAAAGAAAGTAAAAAGATATATCTATTTCTAAATCTATTGTCAAACTTAATAAAAATAATAAATGTCTTGTCTCGATTCTTAATACACGCGTTACAGATCAGTTACTTAACACTATTTCAGTTGAATTGGAAAACTTACCAAATACATCTTTTATTTTTAACACGAATAATTTTAATCCTAAATCACCAAAACAAAATAGTGAATATTTATTACAACAAACTCTGAGAATCGATCAGTTAAATTTTGAAGAAAAAAATCTGTAACTGACGTTTGTTATAAATTCAATGATATATTCTTGTTACCCAACGATCAACTTACCTCCACATCAACAATAGAACACGAAAGTAATGTTACTAATAATTCACCTATATTCACTAAATCTTATCGATATCCCGAGGTCCACAAAACAGAAGTAAATAACCAAATTAATAAAATGGTAACTCAAAAAATTATTCAACCTTCAACTTCACCCTGGTCCTCACCGTTATGGGTATTTCCAAAAAAAATTGACGCTTCCGGTGAACGCAAATGGCGTATTGTCATAGATTACCGTAAATTAAATGACGTGACCATACCCTTTACCAAATATAGAAGACATTCTAGACCAACTTGGACATTCCAAATATTTTAGTACCTTAGACTTAGCATCTGGTTTTCACCAAATTAACATGAAAAACTCTGACCAGCAAAAAACTGCCTTTACAAGTTCTTTAGGTCACTACGAATACACACGTATGCCATTTGGACTTAAAAATGCCTCCGCGACATTTCAAAGGCTCATGAATTCAATTTTGACAGGTTTACAGGGATTTGAATGTTTCGTTTATTTGGACGATATCGTTATTTCTTCTCTGGAAGAACATACCGTGAAATTGACTAACATCTTCAGTAGACTTAGACAAAATAATCTTAAGTTACAACCAGACAAATGCGAATTTTTACGACGTGAAGTATCATACTTAGGACACATAATTTCAGGTCAAGGCGTAAAACCAAGTCCCATTAAAGTCGAAGCTATAAAAAAATTCCGAAACCTATTTGTCAAAAAGCAATCAAATCATTTTTAGGCCTAGTCGGTTATTATCGAAAATTTATTAAAAAAATTGCACACCTGTAACTTTATTGTTAAAAAAAAGATAATTTATTTAATTAGACTGTCGATCAGGAAAATGCTTTCGAAACTTTTAAAAACATTCTAATTACGGAACCTTTACTTAAATATCCTAATTTTAACCAAGAGTTTATACTTACCACAGACGCTTCAAATTTTGCATTAGGTGCTATACTAAGTCAAGGACCTATTAGTAGCGATCTTCCAATCGCATACGCATCACGTACCTTAAATAGTTCTGAACAAAACTATAGTACTACAGAAAAGGAACTTCTGGCAATCGTGTGGAGTGGTAAACATTTTAGACAATATCTATATGGCCGTACCTTTACAATTGTTGCAGATCATAAACCCCTTACTTGGCTTTTTAATTGTAAAAATCCTGGTAGTAAATTAGTAAGATGGCGTTTAAAATTAGCAGAGTACGATTATAAAATAATTCATAAACCTAGTAAAATTAACTCGAATGCAGATGCACTATCACGTCCATATGTAGGTACAATAAATACTATAAAAAGGACGAATTTGAAAATTTTGTTCAGTGCCATTACAAAACCAAAATCATTCCAAAAATCGACTCTATTATATTCGAAAAAAAAAATTCCAAATGTGCTATTTTATTCTAAAGATCTAGACGACAATAATTTATTATCTGAAACAATTAAAGATACGTACGATTTATCTAAAATCTCTAATCCCGATTCTCTACACTCATTCAATTAACTTTAAAACGATTCTAAAATTTCTTACCTATGTATTTGCAAAGTATTTCATTTTGACAAAGTCGAATACAAAGATATTTTTTTAGTGTCTAAGAAATTTAAGAACAGAATTATTTAAAATTAATACAATTACTGACAAAATATATATCCATGATATTACGATTAATAATGAAAATATAAAGAAAGATATGTTTTATGAAATAGTGTATTATATGTTTAAAGATACTAAATATAAACCTATTCTAGTTACTAAATCTAGAGTAATCCCTCTAACAAAAATTTTTTTTTTTAAATATTAGTAGAAAATCATGGCTCGAAATTAGCTGGTCATTCTGGATTTGTAAGAACGTATAAGAGAAGCAAAGAATGTTATAAATGGGAGTCGATGAAAAAAGATACCAAAAATTAAATTAAACGTTGTCCATCTTATCAAAAAAATAAAACGAATTGTAAGCCTACTAAAGCATCCATGGAAATTACGTCAACATCACATAAACCTTTCGAAAAACTTGCTATCGACACTCGTAGAACCCTTACCTCGGGCAATAAATAATAACCGTTTCATATTGACAATGCAAGACGACCTTACAAAATATTCTTACGCAATTTCAATACCTAATCATGAATCTCAAACAGTAGCAACTAAACTAACCGAATTCATTTTACTGTTTGGTATCCCAAAAACAATTCTTTCTGATCAAGGTAGACTTTACATCAAAACTAATAAAAGACTTAACAAAAACATTTCAAACTAAACACGTAATATCTTCGCCATATCATCCTCAGACCAACGGAGCTTAAGAGAGATCACATTTAACACTTAAAGATTATTTAAAACATTACATAAATGATAAACAAAACAATTGGGATGAATCCATACCTTTCGCAATGTTTGCATACAATACACACATACATAAATCCAAAGGATTCACTCCTGATGAAATTTTATTCGGAAATAAACCTTTCCTACCAAATTCTATTACTAATGAGCCAAATTTTATCTATTCTTACGATGACTATATTCGTAATCTTAAACAAAAATTATATACCACTCAAAAAATTGCAAGAGATAATCTTTTAATTTCCAAAGCAAAATCAAAAATGTATTACGATAATAAAATTGTATTCCAGTATTATAAAGTTAATGATTTAATATATATTATAAATAACCAAACGAAACGTGGATTAAATAAAAAATTATCCCCAAATTTGAAAGGACCATATAAAATTACAAAAGCATTCCTTAACAAAACAGTTGAAATTCAAATCAATCGAAAACTTGTAACGTATCATGTTAATCAATTAAAACCTTGTGTTTCAGACATCTAAACTGGAAAAGTTACGGATACTCATCTTCATCTTTTTACCCGTAATCTCAACAACAAAACCTTTAAATAAAAATTTCGAACTTTCCAAAATTGAACATACCGGATTACATTTTAATTATATTGGAAATTCTCGCTTATCAAATACACAATTCCCTTTACTAATTCACTTAAACCTCGCAAATTTAATTCAAAATTATGAAACACTACTAAAACTTTTTGTAGAATCGCAGAACTTATGTACGCATCAAAAAACACCTGCTACACATAATCATGTAATGTCAAAATTCCTTCAATTTACTTGCAATTCATTTAAATAAATTGAAATCCAAATTGGAAACTATTCATCACATAACCGGACATAAGAAAGAATCTAAAACACATTCAAAACATGGCATTTTTAACGGAGCTTCATACGTAGTTCACTGGCTTTTCGGAATCCCTGATTCCGACGATGAAAAATTCTACGAAGATTCTATTAATAATTTAATTAAAAATAATCACAAAACACAATTATTAAGAGACAACAAATTGGCATTGTATCAAATACTATTTCAAATTTTAATGTAACCATTCAAAACTTAAAAATCAACGAAGAGAAACTAAATTTCAATATTGAAATGTTTAATAATTATACGACACGGACAACAACAGTTATTAATGAAATATACGTGCAACAACTGTTATCAAAACAGATAATGCTTTTAACGCAAATGGTGTTTGATCTTGATGAACAATTTGATTTACTGATATCCTCAGTTACGCTTGCTAAACATAATATCATACATCCAAATGTAATAACTCCACAAAATTTATTCCAAGAATTATTACATTTAGAACTACATTACTCTCAAACCTGGCCCTTTTCATTAACTTATGATAATATATATAAATATTTTGAATTCTCAAAAGTTAATGTTTATTATATAAATAGTATTATTATTTTTGCTATAAATTTTCACTTAGTAGAATCAACATATTTTAACATCTATGAAATAATACCAATATCAATTCCTTATAAAAACTCTTCCAATACTTTTTCATATGTAAAACCTTCTACACCCTTTCTATTAACGAGTCATACAAAGGTGCATTACTCGCAAGTGCAGAGTTTAGAAAGATGTACACTCATCTCTTCCATGGACTACATCTGTCATGAGATCACGTTAACAAGAACAATCGAGAAACTAGCATGTGAACCAACAATATTGACGTCAACCATTAAATCTCTACCGACATCATGCGACAGAAGATTGATCCAGCCAGACCTAGAAATCTGGCACCCTCTTGGTAACAACAGATGGATTTTTATACTCACGCAACCCATGCGATTAACGATGCCTTGTGATTCTTCGCCAATCGAGGATATTGAATAACAAAATACTGGAATTCTCCGAATAAAAGAAAACTGTAAATGTTATTCCGATTCATACGTCCTTGAATCCACAAATAATATTCAAATAAATTATTCTCATCAAATTCCTCTCTATGGTATCCACGATAACTGCTGTTACATTACTAATCCCGAAACCAAAATTACTCCTATTAAATTAAAACTCATCAAATTCACAAATCTGAAACTCAAAGAACTGAAACATACAGTTCACACTCTCAATCAATTAGATTAAACAATTAAAGAAGAAATAAGTAAACCAGTACCGAAAAATTATTCATATTGGCTATCAATATTAAGTTCTACTATATTCTCACTCATCGCTATCATCCTGGCATGCAATTTACTTCGCTGGTGCGGTATTATGAAGCTACTTAGGACACATCTTTGCTGTACCAAGGAGCCTAGATCCACATCGGATAATTTTTGCCTAAGGATCTTCAATACAAATATCAACACACCACCAGAAACCAGAGTGCAACTTTCAAAAATTATTGAAGAAGAAATCCGTCGACGAAAAAACATAAGCGATGGCGAAAACAACAGGCATGACACACATGTACTTAATTCACCTACTCTTTCGCTTTCTAGAGCGAGTAATTCTAGAACTAAAGAATATACCTCCATTCGCGAACGTTGTTCCTCGTCAAGGGAACCTTCCATCAACATCAAATAAAAAAAAATAGTAATAATAATCAATATATATATATATATATATATATATA
>JADQWA010000629.1:12500-34669 GCA_018344505.1 Nebria ingens riversi | reverse complement strand
AATAAATGTAAGATTATATATAAAAGCTGAACAATAAAAGTTTATATGTTTGGAATTTTAACATAATGGTAAGTTAAATCATATGTATTCTATTTAAAGTTTTAACGTAATGAGAAGAGTGCAATATTTATATTTACCGCCATTGGTAATACGCATGTACACATATATTCTTCTTTTATTTTTATAATGCATCTGCATCAGGTTAATCAGAGAGGTTAATGTAATTTGTTTGCTTGAGGACACAGTGCGCGTTATTTGGTATTATTTTAGTAATTCATTAAATATAAAGTGTATCAAACGCAGAGAAGTATATAATTATTACTCGAGCACCATGGATATTCGACCGAATAACACGATATACATAAATAATTTAAATGAAAAAATCAAAAAAGAAGAACTAAAAAAGTCTCTTTATGCGATATTTTCTCAATTTGGACAGATATTAGATATAGTAGCATTAAAAACATTGAAAATGCGCGGCCAAGCGTTTGTCATTTTCAAAGAAATCCAAAGTTCAACAAATGCCCTCAGATCAATGCAGGGTTTTCCATTTTACGATAAACCAATGGTATATAAATAGCATCGCGTAATCTGTTTTGGTAAATTGAATGTACATCATTTAATAATTTATGCAGCGGATCCAATATTGCAAAGGAGATTCAGATTTAATAGCGAAAATTAAGGGAACGTTCGCTGAGCGACCAAAGCGTGTGAAGCCACCACCAGTAAAGGGGACCGAGGAAGAAATGCCTCGCAAGAAGAAAAAGAACAAAGATCCTTCGTCGCGGGGACATGCAAACTCTGAACAACCACCAAATCAAATTCTTTTCCTCACAAATCTTCCCGACGAGACCAGCGAGATGATGCTCTCAATGCTGTTCAATCAGTACGTGATCAGTACGTCAACACAAAAGTATTGTTCAATATTAACAGATGAGTTATTTACAGATTTCCCGGTTTCAAAGAGGTTCGTTTGGTACCGAACCGACACGATATCGCTTTCGTTGAGTTTGAAAACGAATTGCAATCCGGTGCCGCGAAAGATGCGTTGCAAGGATTCAAAATCACACCGACACACGCTATGAAAATTTCATTTGCTAAGAAATAAGCATTCTGTAATAATTAACTAATAAAGAGTACCTTTACAGGCATTGCACTAAGCCTGCTGTTTTTTTTTTCGTAAATTCAGTGTCGAGTGTAATTTATTTCAATTTTTAGTGAACGATACCGATTTTCATGATATGTGTTTAGTTTATATTTGAGAATTCATATTTACACATACTAAACCATCATAATAAAGTCTGTCTAGATTAATAAGTGCATCGCTTTTTCTAACTTAAAACTAATACGTAGAGGTATACAGAATAAAATAGTATAATAATAATGACGGAAATATTTAAAGGAAGAACTCAATGATTATTAAGTAGTTAATAATTATTCGTCATCTGTGACAATGCCCGTTTTGATATTGGGTTGTTGGTTGCGTTGCAAGATGTTCAGGCACTGCAACAGACAGTGCACGGAGGCGGCAGAGGTCGCCTTTAGCAGCAAGAGATCGCGGTCGGTGAAGCACATGGTGCCCGCGTTCTCCAGTGCGCGACACAGCGCTGTCCCCGTTCGCTCCGTTTGTTGTAATTGTGCGCGAACGCAAACCATCGCGTCCGAAGCGGCTAAATGCTCGCGCGGTGGAAGTCGAGGACAATTTACTTCAATAGCCTAAAATAAAATAAAAATGGTCTAGTTTTACCCCCATTATTTAAAATAACATCGGAAACAAACATCATACCTTTGTATAGGATTCTGCGACAGCGCGGAGTCCATTGACCCATTCTTGTCGAGCTCGGGCGTCTGTTGCACGTAATTTCAGTATATCACTATTGGCACAATTTACTGTGAACGTCTTGGAATCTTCGTCACTGGGACAGATGACCGCGGCAGCCAAGTGCACGGAGCCGCGCGGTACATGCGTCTCGTGCTTGTCACCCTCGCACAGATAATAATGCAAGTGACCCGCTTCCGAGTCCAACTCAAAGTATCGCACTTGCCAGCCTTTCATTACATTTGTGTACTTGTACAATGTTCCACATAGTAATTTTGGTTTTGTATTGAAATTCATAGCGACATATAATTTTAGGTTACGGTATTTGATCTTACGTCTTTTGAAGAAGAACATATGGTAAAGTTTTCGAAATATCTTTACGAATACAGGAACGAACTCATTTTTATTTTGTTATTATGCTCACGAGATTAATGTAATTAAACTGCTGCTGCTGTCACTTTCCCACATAGAAGCAACCAATCTCTGAACTACTCTGAACACTAAATTACTTATCACATGACCTTTTTGCATAAGTTCACTAACAATAACATTGGTTAGACAACAACCAATCACAAGCTACAATTTAAGCAGAGACCGTTTTAAAAATGTATGTGGTTTTTTTTTTTTTTAACTAAACCTGGCCTATTATTCGTCGCAACTTATCCAATTTCAACTCGTATTATTTTTGAGAAAAGAATGCATTTATAAAATAAGTCTATAATCAAATTCTAGCTTTTGATTGGCCGCTGACCAAATTTATAGCAACTTATATTTACTGAACACAAAAAGAACGAAGCTAATGCCCGTCTATTTAAAATGAAAACTCAAAAGATAGAAATCAATTTCATATAATCTTGATGCAATGTATAATACTAAAAAATTAATAACTCAACAAAAATACATATTTCACTATTACTTACCGATTGACTGACGCCTCATATTAGTCAGAATGGCAAATACAGAACGTGAGTACTATCTCGGTCGGATAGGGTCAGTCCTGTATATATATGAGTTGCGTTCGGTAAATGCAGAGTGGTGCACTTCGAGCGAGAGAATAGAGTAAGACATGTAACGATGCTCAATATATCATCATGTTATCGCGGAGTGTGACGTCACGACGCGTACTCTTTCTTCCCATTTAACAACACGCTTTGCAATAACCGAACGCAGCTATGGACAAAAATGATAAATAATTGCGATTTACTAATAATTAGATACACACTAAATTAGATATGTATGTAGGTATGTCCTACAAGATTCAAGATGCGCGATTATATCACGTATATGAAAGACAAATCTGGGACCCATTTATCGCGGATTACCGATTACACCACACCAATGGCCGCTGTGCTAACTAATATAACTTATACATATTTGCTAGAGAGAGTTTGTATGTACATACATATGTGCATACATCTAATGATTAACAATTCACACAATACACCCAACATTTTCCATATTTATGAACTAAATGCGTACTATTCACTTCATTTAAAACTATTATGCTTTTATCAGCGAAATATAAGTAGACACCGACTATATTAGATTAGCACCTACCCGTATATATGTATGTATGTACATATGCAAATTAATAAATAACCTTTTTCCATAGCTTATTACATACATATGTATATACGATAAATGTGTGGTTTATACAGATGCCAATCAATGCAATGGAAGAGTTAAGAGGAGGAAAATGAGAGTGCACATATGATAGAAAAACGTGTACCTAAATAAATAAACAATAAAATATAATATTAAAGTCGTATACAGAGTGGTTTGAAGCCATACATACACTTACAAATTTAATTACTAGGCCTACTGATCACACACATAATTAATAATATAAACATTTCGATCAGAAAGAGTGTTTGTGTGCGAGAGTGAGAGATTAGATAGATAGCGAAATAATAATATACATAATTTTTGGATTTGTTTGGCTTATTATTAACACATCGATAGTAAATTAGTTACACAATAATATATTATATAATATGTATGTACAAAAATGAAACAAAAGGTCGAGCCAGCTTGCTTTAGTGCTATTTTGTTGGTCCATTCCGAAGAAAATGCTGTTGCTTTTAGAAATACATGTGTAGGTATTAGTATTACAATGATTTCGCTTTCGGGCTCGAGATTTGATATGTTCTCATATACATATACCTCCTATTATAATTATTATTATTATACAAAAGCAAATACAGTTTGATCATTTGTGTGTATATTTTTATTTAAATGTACCTACTACCTATATTGTTTTTGATATAGGTATGCGTATGTGCATGCAATTATCATTAGGTACATACATGTAATTATGTTGCATCATTAGTAAAATCAATTCATCATGAAGCTAATATTTAGGAATGATTTGAAACAGAATATTTTTTTTAAGTAATATTATCTTTCTCATCTGCAATGTTTTAAATATTAAATACACCGTTATGATGATTATAATATATTACTATATAGGTATGTAAGATATTTATAATAGTTGAATATTTCATATTTATATATACATATGAGGGGTGGGGAGATTTAAGATATGATAAACGCATTATCTTGAGGTTTTACGTATTATCGAACAAATTAAGTATTTTATATAAAAATTTAACCTATTTGGATTTAATATAAAATATTATATAACTATACAGATTCAATAATATTCTAATATAAACATAAATATAAGTATGCAAAATGTATTAAACCCACCCTGCCTACGTAGAATTTATGGCACATAGATTATTTTTCAAATTGCAAGGGGGGAATTCTCATTTACTTGTATGCACGTAAATAAAATCACATATTTTATATATATATATATTGTTCTTATTCATAAGGATTAATGAAATACTTGGTATATATGTATAGCATTAATTACGTATTTAAGTATTCACAGTTCGGTTAACGTTCGCAAATGTTATTTTTATTTACGCTTACAATCAAATGAAACTACGGTGAGATCTAAAGTCGATTAGAGCGAATGTAGTCTTAAATTTAGCATCACGTTTAATAAAGTCTTCTAATAAGGAATTGAAACGAGCGGAAAAAGTGCGCTTTCAGAAAGAAACTTATTGCTACATTTATGGAAATAATAAAAGTAGACATTATGTAGGTAAGTTGTAAAAAAGAAAAGAATGAATATTTGTTGTTACAAGTTATAGTGATTAGAAACGCATTTTAATTTTATTATCGAGCAGATGCACCAAGTTCATTTCTTCAAATTTGCGGTAGTAAAGTTTTTTTGTTTTGAGGCTCCATATCACAACACATTATAGGAGACATTTAATATACTAGCTCTATATAGATATATATATATATATATATATAATATATATATATATATATATATATATATTTATACATATATATATATATATATATATATATATATATATATATATATATATATATATATATATATATATATATATATATATATATATATATATATATATATATATATATATATATATATATATATATATATAATGATTACTAACGACTGTTTTATTTTATTCCATCAATTGATTAGTTCTGTTATTGTTTATTTGTTTGCTATTGCTATTTTCAATTTGGATGTATATTTATATTTGTTTTAAATAAATGGCAGTAGAGGTATAAACATTGTGCTATTATATTCTGTTCCGAAAGACCACGCGATTGTTGACTAGAGAGCAGTAACGGAGTGCCGTCGCGAGGCCATTGGGGCGTACGCTCAAATGGGGCCGTAATTGGAGAGCGAAGGGCCCGAACCGGGAATCGCCACCACCATCGGCACACCCCCCTCGTCCGCCGCCTGTCATACATGGCTGAGGGGTGGCTGTTTTAACACATGATGATGCAAATGATGTTGACTAGCTGATGCGACGCTGCCTCCGGTAGTGGGAGCTCCCAATAGTGAAGCGCTGCCAGGGCCCGCGACTAGATACTGCGGAGGACTTTTGCCCACCCGGCTTTTGATCAGAACGGCACCCGCTCCGCTCGGATCAGCGCGGCCGAACATTCTTCTCCATAAACGTCGCCAAGAGTCCAGTGTTTTCCCGGACCAAATCCAAACACCGGAAGTGATGCCGACTGCAAGGGCCATAAAGTATTTGAGCATCACAACCGAGTACAGGGGTCGGGATTTACTTGCTTTGGTCATCGGAAAGCAGGGGCATGTCAGCTGCGTCAGCCATGTGTCGTGGAAGGCGTTCTCGTACAAATGACATCCAATCACTATGGTCGCGGGCACCGTGTAAAGAACACTGAAAATACCAATGCGTATCATGAGTTTCTCTAATTTGTCCGCCTTGGAGCAAGCGCCAGCGCCCCCTTGCTGCTTGATGACGGATCGAATGCGGAACAACGACACAAAGCCGGCTAGTAGGAAAGTGGTGCCCAGCAACAGATAGACTAGCAGCGGTGCCAGCACGAATGTCCGAAGATTCTCCATGTTCATATTGCCAACGTAGCAAATGCCCGACACCGGATCGCCGTCGACGGCATTGGAGAGCAGCACGGCAACGCTCTGCAACGTCGGGATTAGCCACGCTGCTAGATGGAAGTACTGTGCATAGCCAGCGATTGCTTCGTTGCCCCACTTGAGGCCGGCGGCCAGGAACCAAGTGAATGACAACACGACCCACCATATGGAGGACGCCATGCCGAAAAAGTACACGAGCAGAAACACCATCGCACAGCTAGATGGGCCGGTGGAAAAGTAACGTATGACCGGACCATCGCAAGCGACCTCGTCAGTGGCGAGTGCAACGCGCACCAGGTAGCCAACGGACACGAAAAAGTAGCACGCGCTCAGAAAGACAATGGGCCGTTCCGGGTATTTGAAGCGATCGGTGTCAATCAGAAAGGTGGTGAGTGTCATTAGCGTGGAGGCCGCGCACAGTCCCGACCACAGCGTTATCCACACGTCCGCGAATTCTCTTTCTTCGGCGGTGAAGAACGCGCCCCGACACGGGTACGCACACTTTGCGACGGCGGCCACGCTGCTTCGGTTGAACAGCGGCGACTCCTGCCCCAGGGCCACCAACGGCTGACGGCAGTGACACTCGCACTGATGCGTCTTTGGCCCTGGGGGAGCCGGGCAGTTTTTTGCATTCTTACACTTTGATGATGATGATGGTGGTGGTTGCTGCCCGCCGCCGCCGATGGCTGGTACATTCGGAGGTTTGCGCGTTGTCTTCGTCGGAGACACAGGCGGTGTGCCGCCGCCGCCGTCACCACCACCACCAGCTTCGTGGTCCATACACAGATTCGTCGGGTCACCCTGCACAGGGAAATTGTCGCAGGCCATCCGTTCGGGCCAATTGAAGCCGTACTGCTTCATGAGCGGCGCACAGCCGTCTCTAGCTCTAGTGCACACGCTCCTGCACGCCGGCAACGGTTTCAAATAATCCTCTAAGCAGATCGGAGTGTACAAGGAGCACAGGAAGAATTTCAAATCAGGCGAGCATTTGATCTCAACCAACGGCCAAAACTGATGTACTTCCAAGCCAGCCTCGTCTTGCGTGTCATGATTCAACTCGTTGGGCATCCGGGTCCGATTGTAGCCAACGCTCTTGCACATGGGAATGGTAATTTCCTGGCAACGTTGTTGGTCGTCGTTGAAGGTCGAGCTAAGGCCCGGCGATTGCATGGCCACATCACCAACCACCACCACCGTTATCACCGCAGCCGCCGCCAATAACGCGTGAAGACGCACTTGCATACGCGTCATGATGATGTTGTCAGCAAGGGGCAGATTTTATTGTAAAAAGTATTTTCTTAAATTGTCTCAATCTAGACTGCGATGATATAGCCCCCACCCCCTCGCGCTTGACGGTGCCGAACGCCACCGTCGTCAGCACTGACGGCTTCTCTTCTTCATATTGGGCGACTTTAGTTGTTGTATCATTGCACCCTGAAACACAGAGAAATTTATTTAATACCTATAGATATTTGTTTACTGTTTATCAATTGAAATATACAAACATATATGTACATACATACATATTAGGTATATATGTATGTATGTATGTGCATATGTATTTATTATACCATATGATGTATCGTGTATATGATGAGAGACGGAACCAACACATTAAAGGACCTATTTATATACTTAAAGTTGAGGCGACTGAATAGTTATTCTATTCATGATATCATATTCTACTTTTAATATTGATATGTAAGTGATATAAATGGCAACGGTTTATCGTGTATTTCTATCCTATGATTTTTTTTTTTTTTTTATGAAACCAAAATGTGCTATTAGGCTCATCCATGTGGCGTACTTAGATAATAAGCAAATAATGGAATCACACGTTACAAATGGCTGCGTCACAGCAAGAGGGTGAGATACTTACGTACATACATACATACATATAGTCGAATTCAAATAAGAAGAACATTTTTTGTGGCATGAATCATACACTTTTTACATACAATCATATGGAGTGTAGTGATGATTCATGCCACAAATATGTTCTTCTTATGTGAATTCGCCTATACATACATATGTATACTTATACAACCATGCATCATATTCGGTAACATATGAATATTTTTCATTCAATAAGGTAAATTAATTATTTAGCCTTATATTTAGATGCAATAAAATATACATATTTTATATGTATGTATAAGGCAAAAATAAAATAAAATAAATTCAACGTCAAAACAATAAATTTGCAATGTTTCTTTGGTATTTAAAATTCCCCGATATGTCCGGATTTCCGTATGTGATAATTTCTAATACAATCAAAGTGCGCAGTAGGTATTGCATCATTAGTTGGTGATATGCCTTTTAGTATGTACAGTGACTCCCATTAATATTCGGGCAGGAATAAATTAATCAGAAAATATGCATAAAGCCATTTAAGTAAGACGCTTTTTAAACTTTTATTATAATTTTATTATTGTTTTTAGTTGTTTTTTCAGAACAATTTTAATTATTAATACAAAAAAGTACATAAGTACAGCCAGCTCCCATTAATATTCGGGCAAGCTCTGGATAGTAGTAGTAATAACAGTAGTAGTAATAATAATAAAAATAATAAAGAGTGAACATGAATATTTTAATATTTTGTGGAATAACCCTTATTCTTTAACACTTCTTTACATCTTTTGGGCATTGATGAGACAAGATTATTGGTGACCTCAGAGCCTATTTTATCCCATTCACTTATTAAAATTGACTAAAACTGCGGTAGACTCGTAATATGATGTTTTAGGATTCTGATATCCAGTTCTTGTCATACATTTTCGATTGGGTTCATGTCTGGTGATGGCGGAGGTGTAACGAACACTTTTGGACAATTATATAAAAGATATTTCCGTACAATATGCGCTTTATGTTTCGGGTCATTGTCTTGATAAAATTTAAAACCGTCAAGCATTCCCAGCTTTTCAGCACTTTGCCGCAAGTTATCTTTCAAAATACTTAAATATTTCATTTTGTCCATAATTCCTTCTATAAATACCAGATTTACAGTGCCCGCAGCACTCATACAACCCCAAACCATTACGGATCCACCTCCATGTTTCACAGTTGGTATAAGTTTTTTTGGATTTAACGCCTCATTTGGTTTCCTCTATACATTTACTCTCCCATCGCTTCCAAAAATATTGAATTTGGTTTCATCCGAAAACAGAACGTTATCCCAGAAAGTTTTATCTTTGCTTTCGTGTTGTTTTGCAAAATTAAATCGTTTAATTCGATTCACCTGGCTGACAAATGGCTTTTTACGTGCAATGCGACCATTGTAACTTGCTTTTCGCAATGTTCTTGTGATGGTTTCTGTGCCTACCACTTTACCTTGGGTATCCTCTAATTCTGATCTCAATTTTGGAGCACTGATCTTTGGATTATCCTTTATCTTGCGCACTATCCAACGTTTTTCCCGCTCGTTTAAGACATTCGGACGGCCTTTTTGAGGGATGGCATCGAGTCTGTCTTCACGTTTGTACCGTTGTATGACATCATTGACCGTACTCTTGCAAATAGTCAATCATTCGGCAAGTCCTACCCTTTTCGTGATGAAAATTTATTAATTGACGCTGCCCAAATGTGGTATTCGTCTTTTTTCGACCCATTTTCAAAAATATAATTGTTTAATGTTTTTGAAATTTGTTCACTATTCAAATTGACGATTCTCAACAAGGAAACCACATCATTGCATACAATGTTGCTGATATTTATGTATTTTTTGTATTAATAATTAATTTTTAATTTAATTAAACGACAAAAACCACTTTTTTTTAATCTATATACATTGTTAATTACTAATATATAATAATAAAATTAGATTAAAAGTTTAAAAAGCGTCATACTTAAATGGCTTTATACATGTTTTCTGATTACTTTACTCCTGCCCGAATATTAATGGGAGTCCCTGTAGGTATAATAAATAACTATTTATAATAGGTAATTGTGCCAACTTGATTTCGATTGGAAGGTAGCTGCGGGTCAAGATAATTTATTATTTCAAGTGAATTCCATCTTGCTGAGCACAAATTAATAATATTTTCTTTGATTAAACTTGTACTCTGTCGTCTTATTGCTTGACAATCAAACATACAAACTTTGATGGCATCCACCGTAGTGAAATTCATCATATTAAATATGTAGGTATATATGTAGATACAGTATATACGTAGGTATTACACATACATACATATGTATGTATGTATATATATGTACATACATATGTATGTTCTTCAGAGCAAACACATTTCCTGATCATTTTAATATTTTTAAGTGCAAAATAAAAAAATAAACTTGCATGCAGCAAGTAGGTAAGTATACATAGTAGATACTTGTCTGATGTCGGTACGATGATGCATAAATGTACATACATACGTACAGGTTTTTTTTTACAAAATAATGTCACGAGTGTATATACGTACGTATGTATGTAGGTAAAAAGCGACGACACTACATAACAAGTCCCTCGTGAGGTAAAACCATCCAAACATTATAGTATTGTATGTAGTACTATATGCCACATATAAATATGTGCATTAATAAGCATATGTACTATATATAGATATATATATATATATATATATATATATATATATATATATATATATATATATATATATATATATATATATATATATATATATATATATATATATATATATATATATACATACATACATACATACATACATATATATATATATATATATATATATATATATATATATATTATATATATATATATATATATATATATATATACGTACATAGGTAGTTATAATACCTTGAGTGAAAGTATAGGATTGTTGAGTAAAAGAAGATGAAGAACGCTGAAGAGAATAAGCAAATAAGACTGAATGTAGATGGAGGCTAGGCATACACATACCTACAAACATACATACTAGTACATGAGGTGAGATATTACAATAATAAATAAGGCAACATGATATGAGGAAAAAATGCCCCAACCGCGCGATGCTGGCGCGTTAAATGAAACCTGTTTCAGGCCATCAGCGACGGCGGCGCGGCGGACACACTGTTTATCCAACAAACACCTATACCACACTTCAATTAAGATATTGAATTAGATAAATACCGATGAGCGGTGATACGGTCCACCCAACCCTCCCACACACACACATGCGCGTTGTTTTTTCGGCAGAGTCCGACTATTTTTTTTTGGCATTACTCGAAGTTTACATTATATATATGTAGTATAGAATACATATGGATGTGTTTCATGCATTTGCAATAGAGTTATGCATTAGGTTTTGACTTTGACTAGGCATACATATATACGTATATCTGTATCTACCAACAACAACAGCAACAATGATTGTTGTTGTCCCTGACGTTAACTGGCGCCAACTTTTTCTAAAAATAAATTGTGTGCGTAGGTCGGCAGTATTAAGTTTTTATGAGCACACCAATTCAGAACAGTTTGCAAATTCATGTTACAAGTTTATATTTCATTCATGGAGGACACGTAGCGGTGTATACATACATACATGTACCTACATAGGTGCATACATACATATATAAATAAACATTATTAAGGGCCAATTAAAATAAGCAAGCTAATAGTAGGTATACCTATACTATGCACCTATTTACGTGTTTTTACAATTAAAAAAATATTACCTAGCGCACAAAAGTTATAACGTTACACATTTCTTTGAGTAATAAGCAGATTGTAATCGTAGGCATCCCTTTGGATGCTGTGTTGATTTGAATTTATGGGCCATCACCTACTACGTATTAGTAAGAGCCCAAGATGCAATTATTTTGCAATGGGCATGTTATTGGTATATGTATGCATTAGTATTATGCAAACTTTAGGGTTTTCTTAAAGAGGATAGGAAGGTTATATAGTAACAAGTAACAGCTGAGTACGTATGTATGTACATAATATATACAGTACTACAACAGTGTGTGTGCATACATCAGCAGCGTGATGGCAATGATGTTTGGTAGAACAACAAACAAAAGTTGAAAACAAAGCATCGCCCTCGTTGGTGTTTTGTGGAGTTGAAGGAAGTCAAGCTGCGTTGAACTGAGCTGAGGTAGTTGTGTGTTGGCTCTGCACAGCCACTATCTGATGTCTACCATCGTGGGACATAAAGAAGTGTCGGGTCTTCGCGTGACATGTCGCTGTGCCCCAGCCCAACACAGAACAGATGGCTTCGCCAAGATAACAGTAGGTACAGCTTCGGTTTTAGTGCAACTTACTGTACTATTGACCAAGTATAAAAAAGCTGATGATATTTTTAAAAGAAAGTCTTTCAAAAGACAAATAAAACCAATATTTTCAAGTATATTTCAATTAACATCACAAATCAATAATATACTGTGTGTTTGTTTGTGTGTGTGTGAGAGAGAGAGAGAGAGAGAGACAATATAAAGACTTTGCGCAGCAATAAAGTGATGGAGTGCATTAAAACAAACATCATAGTATAGGTACACACATACATATACACCTATAAATGTTTTATTCATCATGCAGCCCCATCTTCGAATCTCGCGTCATGGTAATCAATCAATCACTCACTCACGCACTCAATCGTTGATTGCTGGCCGGTGAATCATCAAGATGCATTGAATATGCATCACGCGTATGCATAAATACATACCTCTCATGGACACTGTATCGCGCGTAAATATTATATATATATATATATATATATATATATATATATATATATATATATATATAAATATATATAAAGACGTACATATGTATATACCTACCTGATGTTCAGCATGAAAGCTTCTGCAGTTTGCATGACTATAGCTACATTACATATGTACATACATAAAAATAAATATTTCTATAATCACATAAACGTTATATTTAGGTAGGTGTATACATACTGGCTACACACGCAGGGAAATAGAATGAAAAATATGGCTATAGACTCTTAAAAGCCATAAATAAAATCGACAAAAAAGATTTACGAGTTGTGACAGTAGAGACCGGGCCCGGGAAAGAAAGAAAGAATACACCAGGTATAGGTATATACGTACACACATATGTGTATAGGTTTTAAACAAGCAGCAAGCAGTGGACCATGTAAAGTAGGGGACGCGTTAACGCGATAAAGTGAGCGTGAGATTTGGTGTGGCCGATTGGAGCCAGCGTGAAAGTCAAGTCTGCATCCCGTGGCTTAACATGAAGCGAGCGAGCGCCGAGCGACTCTCTTGATGGCGTAATGTAAATAAAATTCAAAATTGTTTATATGTACATCTATACTGTTATTTACAGTATACCTACATATACAAAGGATGTGCCTGATGTCTGTTTGGATGATTCTTGGAATAATTCGCTATCGAACATTTTCAACAATTACAATCATTATTAATTGGTAGGTACCTATACTATGTAGAGCAATATAAGACGAATCTTGAGTGAAATAAATCGTATTATACATACATACAATAAGAATCAATAAATGGTAGACTTGTAATACTCGAGTAAGTATAGACATTGATGGACAGGCCCCCGTTCCGTTGTCTATACTGTACCAAAGAAACTACTATCTGTCTGTCTGTTGATTCAACTGACGAATGTTGAAACATAAATAAATAATCATTCGTGTGAATATTTCAAACAAAATAGTCCATGTCTGACATCAAATTCTATTACTAACATCATGATAAATACATGCATTGCATACACACATATAGGTAAGTATGTATGTAAAATACATACGATATACATTACATTCATTGTAATGCATGCATGTATGTACGTAAGCAAACTTTTTTTTTCTACTACTTATTGTTTTGTTTATAAACATAGTATCTGCAGTGCTCCACACTTCGTATGGCACAAAGTTAGAATGATTAAATTTTACACTATACCTACATCTTATAGAGTATTTTTTCCATATCCAGGTATCTATCCCATTTTATTTACGTATTAAATAGGTTTATAAAACGTGTTATGGTAATTTTACAACAAGATATGGTCAAGTTAAAATTGGTTGCAGATTTCGCAATAAATTGGCGTTGGTAATATTATTATGTATCAGTATAACGGACGTTGCATTTTGTTAATACGTAATTAACACATAGTTTAATTAGATGCAACACTCGTTATGATAAATGTATGTACAAAATATGTACCTATATTACGTTATTAAATATTATTGATATACCTAGGTATTATGTACATATGTATATATGTTTATAGCCTAATAAATAATGTTTGAGAATGTTCTATATTTCTATAGCGATTTTAAATAATGTTTATAAGTTACAAGGAGACTATGTTGAAAATTAAAAAATAAAATTCTGAAAAAATGTCTTGGATCTTTGTTAGGTCGGAAACTTTTCAGACCACCCTCGTATGTATGCATGTGTGTATTTTTGTATGTGTGTATGTATGTATGTATGTATGTATGTATGTATGTATGTATGTATGTATGTATGTATATATATATGTATGTATGTATGTATGTATGTATGTATGTATGTATGTGTGTATATGTGTGTGTATATATGTGTGTGTATATATATATGTGTATATATATATATATATATATATATGTATATATATATATATATATATATGTGTGTGTGTGTGTGTGTATATATATTATATATATGTATGTATGTATGTATGTATGTATGTATGTATGTATGTATGTATGTATGTATGTATGTATGTATGTATGTATGTATGTATGTATGTATGTATGTATGTATGTATGTATGTATGTATGTATGTATGTATGTATGTATGTATGTATGTATGTATGTATGTATGTATGTATGTATGTATGTATGTATGTATGTATGTATGTATGTATGTATGTATGTATGTATGTATGTATGTATGTATGTATGTATGTATGTATGTATGTATGTATGTATGTATGTATGTATGTATGTATGTATGTATGTATGTATGTATGTATGTATGTATGTATGTATGTATGTATGTATGTATGTATGTATGTATGTATGTATGTATGTATGTATGTATGTATGTATGTATGTATGTATGTATGTATGTATGTATGTATGTATGTATGTATGTATGTATATATATATATATTATATATATATATATATATATATATATATATATATATATATATATATATATGTAGCAGCCAACATGATGTACAATACGCGATAAATCAATTTCAGCACAAGCGCATCTTTCTCTTGCAAATATGAAGTATGTATGTAGGTATACAAATATTCATATATTTGCTACATAGTTATATTCCTTCAAGGTCTTTTTAAAGCCGCTGGTATGGCACCACCGCATCATCCAGCCAGCCAGCATCAGGGCACTGACACTGTGTGTGTGTGTGCTTGCTAACGAGGCACCCTCAGGCGCTACGCCCCGCGCTAACAGAAATCGTTTACCTGGCCCAAAAAAGGCCAAGCAGCAGCTGGACCCTATCACAGATAATAAACTTATTTCTCTTATTTTTTTTTAATTTTCTGCGTGTATGTCACTTGTATGTGTGTGTGTATGTGTGTGTGTGTGTGTGTGTGTGTGTGTGTGTGTGTGTGTGTGTGTGTGTGTGTGTGTGCGTGCGTGTGTGTGTACATCATATATACCTACATAACGTCATGTCTATTCCTACTCTATAAAATAAGTAATTTTAAATAGGTATACATAGGTAAATACATATTTAAATAATAATATGTTTCTTCATGAAGGTTTGCCTAATACAAAATTCTGAGTAGTAAGTAGAATCATAGGTATAATGTTGACACAATTACTAATAGAAATGCATATCAACTAGCATCATCAATGCATACATCCTAATAATAGCTAGATTGTAAAGAAAAAGAAAACAAATTTCATTAATCTCACCTCATAAGTAGGTGGAGAAAGTGAAATAAAACTCCAAATAGACGAAAAATCCCACATATCCAAATGGTACACACAACGTATTTACGCCATAATAAACAATGTAACACAACAACAAACAAAACACACAGATAATTGTTTATTTTGATAGTAATTGTTTAATGTTAAAACAGAAACAGCAGCAGCAACATCACCACACACTCATACACGTGACGTTCTCTACCAAACTAACAAGCAAGACTGCAGGAAGCATAGACAGCCACAGCCGAAGCCGAACCGAAGCGAAGCACAAGCGCAGGCCATGCTATACTGTGCTATCATGAAGTATATACCAGAGACCGAGGATACGCGATCGCGGCCGAAGACTCTGAGGGACCTTTTCTCATCTGAGAATGAAAAAAAAATAATTATCTTGTTGATATTCGAGAGAGGAGTGTTGCTAACCACTTGGAATAATATTTGTTTAGGAAGCCAACCAAAATTGAACGTTTTTTTATTTTTATTATTGTTTCATATTTAATGAAATGACACCATCATATGTAAACCTATAGAAAATTAATTTGGTAAATGTGTAAATATATACCTACCTATATGTAATGCATACATACATTGGGGTGTATTTAAATGTCCTCTATTCTATATTAGGTCACCATAAATCTGTCAGAAGAAGTACTTCCATATACCTAGGTAATATTAATTACATCTATCTGTATAAATGCTGCTGTATTAACTAAAAGAAATTGGAGTTATTTTCGGATGCGCGAACCTAATACATCGTATTCATCCCAGTTGCCCTTAAAGGATGACGGTCGTTATAACAAGGGTCTTCGTGTTAAGTTAAGAGAGAAAGATGGTGTGTATTTGTGACGACACTGTTGGTAAATATTTTATGAAACAGAATGTGTAAAGTAACAATCTTATATTAAATACTAGGTATACTATATATGTATATATAGAGAGGATCGATATATATATATATATATATATATATATATATATATATATATATATATATATATATATATATATATATATACATATACATATACATATAAATACATACATATGTAGGTATATGAAGGTAGATAGGCGTAGGTAGGTACTTTCCAAATCACACATAAATCAAGTCATATAGGTATGTATGTATGTACATACATACCTATAGAATGTTATAGTATAGGTCTACTTTAATACTAATACTGAGAGAGCCCACGCATTGCATATATGATGTGAATTTGCATATCAAAACATAAATTAAAAATGTGTATTATCTATGTATGTATGTACTACCTACATGTATGTAGTACATACCTATATACAAATGAAGTATACATACAACTGGTACACGTAGGTATGTATGTATGTATGTACATAAATACATATACATATGTTTAAAAATGTTTATAATTTCAAGTTAAAAGTTAGTAGTCAGTCGTCTGAAGTGAAATGTTTTCCTCAAAATAATTGGGAAAAATAAACATTGTGTGTCGGACACAATACACCTATAAATACATACATACATATACATGTCATGAATAGATTGATTTATGAGTGCCGTCCTGGGTGGTGTACGTATGGTGTTACTCCACCCATCACACATTGAGGTACTTTAGCCTAAATTATTATTATGCCGATTATTACTTACAACTAATGCAATATCGTAATTAGGTAATAAAAATAAATGTGTTCTGATGGAGAAAATAAAGTTAGAGGAGCTGCGTAAAATTGTTCTTGTGATTAGTAATTATACATACATACATACATACCTATAATAGGTAGGTACCTATACTTTTGTCACTAGGATATTATACCTCTACTTACATACATACGTAGGTATGTACCTACATTTATAGCTGATGATAATGACGATTATTATGGACAAGTGTGCATGTATATTATTATCATTCGTCCCGCGTGTGACATTAATTAAAATAAAAATGGCTTGTAATTGGACGACTGCTTGCGAAATAATTTCGCGCGCTCCGTGTAAAACCATCAACCAACGGTAAATAGACGGCCATTAATTTACACGCCTAACGCGAGCTTCAAACACCGCCTTGAACACATCTAATATATGTACCTATAGGTATGTACATGTATACCTAGTACATACATACCTATATTATCCATCATATTAGGATTCGAGTTTTATAAAGTCAAGTCCATCAGTATATTCGTATGTGATATGTATGCACATATGTATATTTTGTCAAGCAAGCGCAAAACGTTCGTTAGAGTCCATATATACATACATACATACATACACAAACACACACATATACATACATACGTACGTACGTCTGGTTAACCCTGTTCATTTCAACATGGTATACCCTCTTTCAATTTACTATAACAGAACACGCACGTTCGTATACGCGATCAACGTGTGTGCTACCGGAATACTAAATCATACATCCAGGAATTAAATTTAAAGATTCACTTTGCCCCCATCAGGTGCTCCGTCACAAGAGTCTTAAATATGTGTTTATAGGTATATACATATGCTATATTTATAATGAATTATTTTTTACCTATTCACTTGTTTCTTTGACATTTGTCATAATGTGACGACAAGAATAATTCTTGTTTCGTATACCCAATATACAGAGATCGATTAAATATCATTGCAGCTATGCGAATGTGATGTATGTATGTATGTATGTATGTATTTATGTGTGAGGATATAAAGAAGAAATAACACTATAATACTTCCAATAGTAATGATGCGTAACGCGATTTTGCCCCCCAACCCCAACCGCCCTCAAGACATCCCATTTTTGTGGTCATCCTCAACCGCAAATATTCTATGGTCGACCAAACTCCTCTTAGATCAACATATTATATTATAAATACAGGATAAGATACATATAGGTATATATGTACATACATTCTTTTAAATCAATTGATATCGGCAAAATTACAAAGAAATAAAAAAGAAGCAATTTTTATTATACAGATGTATGTAGGTAAATATAATAAGTTCTTTTTGGTAGCTACGTACATATTTAGAAAAAAGAAATATTCTATACATTTGTGTATGTACCTATCTCATAAATATTAAATATTATTCTAAATCTCTATCCCCTCTAAAGCCCTTCCTTCTCAGTGAATGTAACGCAAGACAGTGAGTTGGCATAAGTTATTGTTTATTTTATCATCCAAGCAATAACTACTTTGTTCAGTAGTAAGACACCTAAAAATAAGTCAGTATGTGTGTGTGTGTGTGTTGTGTGTGTGTGTGTGTGTGTGTGTGTGTGTGTGTGTGTACCTATATTTTCCTATAAAATAAACGTTATTGTTTGTGTACACAAACAATATTATGCACGCACCAACAAAAGAATGATTTTTTATTAATGTTCAGATGAAGAAAAACGGTACCCATAGGTAAGTATAAATGTACCGATAACATCGAAAGACGTGCTTTAATAACCATTAGTAGTAGGTAGGTATACATGTATAATATATACTAAATAAGTGGTCATCGTTTGCAAAAGAGATAACCATCGCAAAATTTACGATGGGAGACACACAGTGTTGTGGTGTCACGTCAGGTGATTTACGGCACATCATTTGGAGCGAGATATTTAATCTTAACTTTTTACCCCCTACAACGCACTACCTGTAGGTTCAGCACTATTTAATAATAACTGTCATTTGATGATGGTAGTATGTATGTACATACATACATACATACATACATATATATATATATATATATATATATATATATATATATATATATATATATATATATATTTGGGTTCCAGGTATAAAACCCCTTTGAACCATCCTCCTCAAAACACTTCATTGTGAGTGACTGTACGTTTAAAATGCCAGCCCTCCCCCCTGCACCACGCTTATATTTATAAGCTAGGTACATACATACATATATAGGTTGTTGGAATTCGTAAGTGCTATTTAATTTATTCTTCAAACTGCTCGTGCATCATTTGCAAATGATTATTAGTACCTATGTATATAGTACCGATTCGGAAATTAATTTGTTGGATTATATTAGCCAGGCGCTGTGTCGAATCTACCAACACAATCTTTCAACGAGGAAAATGATTAGGTGGATTTTAAATCAATCGCATACGACTTGAAGACAACTAAACTAATGAAAACATTGTCACTGGACAAAATAACAACAAAAATAAAGAAATGATATAAGTACGTATGAGCGCAAAAAATAAACTATAAATTGATAACGTGATCTCATTCTTAATAAACAGTGTTATTTTAACAGCGCCATTATTATTAACAATAATCGTTCTCAATTAAATATAATGGGCACATTAACTCCATATAATAATATATATATAAATAATAATAATAATATATATGTATAAATAAAATAATAATTAAGAAATAATCACGCACGATTTTCATTATAAATTTTAATAAAGCAGATTAGCTTCGATTTATATTTACAATAAACAACTTGTTTATTTAGCAATACTTAATTAATAATCATTCTTAGAACTCGATGTATCTTTAAATAAAAAATTATTATTCTGACGGTTTATGCACATACAAATAATAAGAATATAATTTGTCTATTTGATCCTAAATCACCGAAATCTGTAGGTGCACTTAATATATCTACAAATTATACCTACTATAATAAATATAATTACGTAAACTAGGTTTATATTTTATAGGTATGATGCAGGTACCTATAGAACAAATATAAAAATAATTTAATTATGTATGCAGATAGGTATATAGGAATGTATGTATGTATCGTATAATAAAATGAAAATTGTCATAATGAATGAAATTGAAGTGTAAAAGTTCACATTCACGTCCACGTCACACTGTCAATAGATGAAATCTTGATGTTCACATCGCCAATTAAATGCATATATATGTACATATACATACCTATACCTATAGATATCTATCGTCAAGCTCCCTGCACAAGGAATGGAATTACTTTCTCGCATCACGACTTTTGGTAATTTCCGTTGCTTTGCCACAATCATGTATTGCATTCAAATTATAGTAGGCACATGCATACATATCTCGTATGTATGTATGTATGTATGTACATATATAGATACATATATACATACGCGTATTGATACAATACAAACACAAACAAATCACAAACGTTAAAATGAACCCCATTGTAAGTGTGACACTTGTATTGTCTTCTATATGTATACTATATTCAATTAATATTTGTGAGTGACATTCATACAAACATATAGCAATCATCATATTTCGTTTAATTTAATCTAGTTCATATTTTAATTAAATATAAGTAATGTAAATGCTACCTATTATATTAGTACGTTTTATGCATAGGTACCTAATGGATACCTACATACATATTATACCTAATTGTAAATTAGAAGGAAAAATATCGGATTGTTCAACATACCTATCGAAAGAAATTGATCGCAAAGGTGTGATGATGATAATGGTTGCTTTGCAAATTAATTTTACTCCGCTTGCTATTATAGATAGTTACATATACATACATATGTATGTATACTAAGAATTTAAGTTAGTATTCAATTCTTAAAATAGGTATACCATATTCGTTTTAACGATCGATTAAGTATACCTACTTAATTTTATTTAAACGCACATTTTCATCGGTGCGTGTATAGCTATAGGTAGTAGTAAGAAATCATAAATAACCACTAAAAATACTTCTTTTTTTGTTTTGTTTAGTTACATCGATGAAAAAGCACGATCCAATTATTTCTGTAACATGAAACTAAATTGAAATCAATCTTACCTACTCGTATAACGCATACATACATACATACCTACAATATACACCCATACATATTATTTTCTCTATATGTACCTACAGTAAAATAAATATATATATATATATATATATATATATATATATATATATATATATATACATACCACCTACATAGATGATTATCAGAGTTTATATTTAACAATTTGTTAAGCATTTTAGACAGATTCAAGTCCTCGTCAAAAAAATCAAACAGATTGGAAATGAACAAGTCACCATTTTAAATGAAGGGCCTAAATTTAAAATCTACTTCTTCAATCTGAATGACATA
>JADQWA010000629.1:0-7500 GCA_018344505.1 Nebria ingens riversi | reverse complement strand
TATATATGTAAAATACGTACATAAGCAGGTACTGAAGCACTGACCTACCACAAATGTTGTTTCAAATATTGAAATGTGATTATTACATCCATCCCATGAATATGCGTAAATGTTGTATTTTACGTAGTACGTATGTAGTACATACATACATAGGTACACACTCTTCTATTCCGATTCCGCTTGCTTACAACTTTTCTTTTGTGCATTTATTCTTAATCATATTTATCCACATATTCCGAGGACGACGTCGCCCACGTTCTCACAATACCTATAGCAATATAAAATTGCTGATGTATAAATATTGTTTATTTTATAGAAGCAAGCTTCACCACATGAATCACACACGCAAATACGTACGTATGTATGTATGTATGTATGTATGTATGTATGTATGTTTCAGTTCGACCGGAATCCGAACCGACAAAAGATTTCGTGTGTTGTGAACAGACAAACAACAGAACACCAAGTGAAGTGACGAGCGATTTATAATGTTTACGGAATATATACATATATGTATGGTCGATGCAAAAAAGGAGATTCCACTCGTCGACTGTGTGTGTAAACATGATTTTGTTATTTCTAACTGAACCCGAAACATATACTACATACATATATGTACGTATGTATATATATATATATATATATATATATATATATATATATATATATATATATATATATTGTGTGCCTATTTACTATAGAGCGTACATACCTATATACATACATACCTATATATTTTTTTTATTATTCTTTTTCTTTTCAACAACGTGTACATACATACACCCCATGTATGTATGCACATACTATGTATATTATAATTCAGTTACTTAGTTGAAAAACACAGAAAACTGATAAAATAAAAATTTCATGGCACAGACACAACGTGTCAAACCGTTTTGAAACAAAATACGTGCGCAGGGATGCAAAATAATCGTATAATCTGTCTCAGTCGAAAGAAAGATACCTACATATAAGCGAGTGGTGCTTTTGGGGCCTCGGCTTGAGAGATAACACGTATACCGTCTGTGTGAGCTCTAATTCAACCTCAAGTCAACACGAATGGAGTCTAACTTAAATACCTATACACAAATATAGGTATACCAACTAAAATAGAATAATCGCACTTTTTTCACAAACTTCTTATTCTATGTATGTACATATATACCTACGAGTATACATACCTACATATATGTAGGTATACCTATAATTTTTATGCCATATTACTGTAAGAATAAAACATAAAATCCATTGCCTATGACTCGTATATACATATGTATGTAGATATAGTATATTTTTAGAATGCAGCTGTTATATACACACGAGTATTGTATATAGTTTAATACCGGTACTAAAACACTGTAATAAACTTGAATTTAATTATTAAATATACATTAGCTACATATTACAGTCAAACCACCAGAGACCTTTAAACTATTTATTTATTTGAATTTGCAATCGAAATATAAATAAAAGTAAAACATATGTGAAATTTCAAAATCACGCGTATCCATTATTATACACCTTATACGTATAACGTAACGTATACATAATATGTACATACGTATGTATTATAGCTTTTTAATTCAATTGTGTAGATATACCTACATACATAGGTACATATACATATGTACCTATGTATATGGATATGTATAGGCGAATTCACATAAGAAGAGCATTTTTGTGGCATGAATCATCACTACACTCCATATGATTACCTATATGTAAAAAGTGTATGATTCATACCACAAAAATGTTCTTCTTATGTACATATTTTCGACTATATGAAGAAAATTTTCTAACATTTTAAAAAAGTTAAAAGGCATTTATTATCAACAACAAGAAAGTGTTCTGTCCACGCTCCGTCCGCTCTCACCTCACACGCCAGCCTTCAAGCGCCTATTGTAAAAACACAAAAAGAATTAAAAAATGAAGAAAGAAAAAAAAACTTATAATAGAAAAGCGTGCGAAATTAAAATAAAAAGAGAAAAGTTGTAAACCGCGTGGTGTGCACTGCTGAAAGCACAATCACATTAGTGTGTGCAGGACCGAGCTCCCCACACCCCCCACCCCCCGTTCTCATTGTTCGTGTGCGACATTGGGATGCAAAACACTCTTTGATCCTGTGGGAAGCAGGAGGAGTGACGGCCACCCCTTAGGGCATGACATTACACAACAAAAGGGCCTACTCTGTTGACCTGAGAAGCACTATAATATACCGTCGTGTACAGCATTAGGTATACGGTATACCTACTTACATAAAACATAATAGTAGTTATCTTCTTAGAAGTTTAGTTGACTCCATGAAAAAAAAATAAAAAATTACCTATTTGGAAGTGAAGTGAGCATACGAAACTATTATGAGTTGTTAGCAAGTACCTATATGATATTGTAACTTGATTTGGTTTTTCACCTTTCGGTAACTCATACAAAGCACAAAGGCACATCAACATGTAAGATAGGAAAATATATATATATATATATATATATATATATATATATATATATATATATATATATACATATATATATATATATATATATATATATATATATATATATATATATATATATCCTATATATATATATATATCCTATATATATATATATATATATATATATATAATATAATATATATATATATATATATATATATATATATATATATATATATATATATATATATATATATTTGGACTAGCTACAATACAGTACAGTAAAGTAAACTAATTTCAAAGACGACTGCTCGACACATATTACTGATTGCACACGATTGATTCACACACACACACACATCGTATCAACACCGGGAGCAAGTCACATGGAAGACGTGATTCACGAAATTTGATGGTGATATTGAGAAGAAATAAGAGTTGGCAATGGCATTCCCCTCTGTAATATACGGGAACTTCCTCTGAAACCATTAGGGGTTGTGCGGCGTCATCTTACATACATACATACAGACATACACACACACACACACACACATAAGGGTGGTTGCCCTAAAATTATAGACCTTACAAACCTAATGGATCGCGTATTAATTGCAGAATTGTACCAAAAGCAACAATATTGTCTCTCTATCTCTGTGGCGCAATAAAACAATTTAAACATACCTATGTATACGTATTATACGCGATAAAAAACGATTTTCTTTGGCTGTGCGGGTGGCGGCGCACTTACCCCTCCTCTGCACACGTAGTAAGTAGGTATTATAGGTAAGGCATACTTTATAGGTACACTTTGAAGTTTCTCGAGTGGAGCCACTTACATTTTCATCTGTGTGCGTTCGTTGCATTTCTATTTTATACGTTTTTCGAAATTAGCACTTGTAAAACAGCCGCGTATTCCGGTCGGCATGGCCATAGCAGCAATTAAAGACGATTTTACCAGTGCACAATGCACTTTGTGCGCGTCAAAACATCATAGTATGACACTACTCATTTTCCACATTCTTTAATGCATTTTGTCTACAAGTAGGTACAAAATTAACTATAGGTATGTTATGTTTTTTTTTTATTATTGAATTCGTATAGGTATGTCGACATCAGCAAATCGTTGTTGAATAAAACAAACATCAGCATTTTTATATGTATGTATGTACATACCTATATAAATATATACAGTCACTAGTAGGTATTTATAAATATAAAATAACTGCGCCCTTGCTTCTATTTTCTTTCGTGCGAATATTTTTGTATTCATACAATCGTGAATGTGAATTCTGTATACATTTTCAAACGAAACGAAACGACGTGAAATGTTGTCCATAATAGTGAAAAGACGCTTTTATTTCCGGTGATTATGATGTATGTACATACATACATGCAGACAACGGTATTTTTAAATAACGTACCTATAGATAGATTTTCATTATTGAATATTTTCTATCAATTATGATAGGTATATAGGTGCATATCTAATATAGGTAATACAGCTATAAAAGTTGTTCTAAATTTTAAAATGAATTCAAATATGATAGACACATACATTCATACACACACACACATATATATATATATAATATATATATATATATATATATATATATATATATATATATAAGGTTGTGTGTGGGTGTGTGTGATATTATAATAAATAAGATTGGACGCGGCAGTACAGTAACGTAAATACGTTTGGTAGAGTGCAAGAAATAATTAATCATTCAAACCCGCCACTACGGTTTTACATTATTACTATCATATTTCATGATAGAGTTCTTAAATGTTTTGATATTTGTTGATTAATGTTCGTACGTAGTTTAAGTAGGTATGTATGTATGTATGTATGTATGTATATAACCAAAGAGAAAAGAATGTAAATAGAAATAACAAATGCAGTATTTAGAGTAGGTACATATGTACATACATACCTGATGTGTGTAAAATTCACAACCAGAAGCTGAGCGAAACCTTGTAAAACTGTCGATAGATATGATAACAAACGTTATTCAAGATAACTGAATTAATCCCCCTGTACACACACCCATACACACACGCACACACGGATACACGATATCAACATCAATAATACTGATAACAGACAATCAGAGTTTGTCACACTTAATCATAAGTATACATATTGAATATATAACTAAAATATTCAAATTATTTCATAACTACATATATACCTACAACGTATATGTATGCACTACGTGTTGTATAATACATATGTAATGTATGTAGAATGACTATTATTAAATAGTAATAATACAAGATGCTCTATCCACAAATGGCGGACGGCTTCTCACTGACGAATGATTCGAATGCCGTAGGGCCCGCGGATTTTATCGCCAGATAACATGCCCTTGCACCGCGACGCGAAACTCTAGGCGCCCGGCACGGCGCGGCGCGGCGCGGCGCAACCAATGGTACCCAAACTGTGTGTTATAGCTGATGCACATTTTTATTTTTTTATCATATTATACCTATATGTAAGTATTAAATGATTAGAATGTTCGTAGATTAGATTTGTTTGCTTTGTTAATCTCGATTGGACTATATATACATACATACATAGATAGGTATATACGTATTTAGTTTCAATTGAAACACTTCCCAAACAACCAAAATTCAACTGATATTTGCAACTTATACCTACATTAATTATAGTATGTAAATACCTATTGTATGTACATAAATATGTTTAGTGTGATGGTATGTTGAGTAGCACTGCTTTAACGACCCCCAAAAGCACACACAAACACATTGCATCATTGGTCTTTTATTTACGGGTGTATATACCTACATATATGTATGTATGTAGGTAGGTATAGTGTTCAGATTTGTTTATGCGCAGTCTTTTCTCTCGTCTGGTAGAAATCTTTTACCGGATATTTGAAACCATGTTTTATCACTAAGACACGTACGTAGTTAACTATAGTATAGTCAATAATATGATGTGTGAATATTTGATGAAAATCAGTATGCCAGTCACTATAGGTATATGTAGATAACTTTAATTGAATTCCGCATTGATTGATAATAGGTATACATAAACTCTAAACGAAGCAGTAAAACGTTTAATATACATACGTATGTATGTGCATACGTATATACTTGTAACACTGCAACGGATCAAAATTATTACGTGTTTTATTGCAATCTAAGTGTTGTGTGATTGGGGGAGGGGAGAAGTATGTATGTATGTATGTATGTACATACATGCTAGGGGGATATGTGCGTCGTGTGATGCAAGCCACCCGGCCCTCTCCTAGAGATGCTGTTTACTCAATTATATTCCCATATATTTCTCTCAGACAAATCGTCCCCTTTTAGATGATTGCGGCTGACGAATTTCAGTCAGGCACAGTGCATCCATACAACATATTTTTTTCGCTATAATGCACTTAAAATATCGATTTGATAGTCTACATATATTATGTTATGCATACATTTAGATATATGAACATCACCGAGTCGAGCATCTTTGTTAATTACTCGTACAAAATCGTAATGATTTTTCGCTTTATAAATAAATGCGTACAATGGGGTTATAGGTAAGTGCAAGTTATCGCGATAAAAGTGTTTGAAAGAGATCAGAATTAAATTAAATCGTGATGTCCTCTGGTTTGTTTAGTAAGGGTGTTTTTATTTGATAAAAAAAACAAACTTTAAATCTATATTATTATCAAAGTGTAACGTTATACATAGGTATGATTTGTACCTATTGTTCTAATAGTATATGTTTACCTATTTGAAGTATAAATACGCGAGAATAATTAGCTCATTTCTAGTCGACAATTCACAGTGACGTGAACTGCTTTTTAATGAAATAAAATATTTTATAACGCGTTTATCGCGCCGTAAAATTTTTATTACCACTTTAGAGGTAATTGTGACTTGGTATAATATACCTACCTCTTTCGAAAGGTGTTTAACGTAACATAATCACTTTTAAAATGTCATTTAGCTAATCTTATTAAATCACATAAAAATATTTCTTATGGCCTAACATAAATGGTCATACCTAATATAGGTATTCCGAAAGAAATATACCTACCTTGAATAAAAATATTATAGCTACGTGTATGTATACGTATAAAAAAAGCGCTAGAAGACCGTTATTCATCATTTCAAACTTCGCTTGTATGTACTATGTATGTACGTATACCTATTAGGGTGGCAAACATGTGTTTTATTACTCGCGGCATATTATATGATGTCAAAAAGCAATCCGAAAAGAAAGTCATACATGTAGTATGTACATACATACATATGTATACATATAACTATATGTATGCACATACATATGTATGTAATAGAGGAAACGTTATCAGTGTTTCTAATGTTTACCATGTCGTTTGCTACTGTATGTTTAAATAATCCAGGTGTTGTAGGTATATACATACATATATACATATAGGTATCATACAACTGCTAGATATAGGTATTTATTCGAGATGGTGTTATGTATAAGCATACTTACTAATTTTTATCCCCACGAGTTGACGATCATACGACCTACATATGTATGTATGTATGTATGTATAGCCTCCATTACAGAGTTTGGCGGGCGAACTAACCCCATACTTGGAAATTAAAATATCATTACCTCCGTTGTAGAAACTCCACCAGATTGCACACTATATGCTGATTATAAGTAGGTACATACATATGTATGTATGTATGTACATACCTACATAATATTCCATATTGGATTTTGATTTGGGGAGGGAGGGGCATAGCGTTTTTTTGTGATCTTTAAATCGCACATTGCTGCTGATGTGTGTACCATGACAGCTGACAGTTTTCAATCAGTGCAGCACGGTGCTTTGTATGGGTCCATAATACATATAAGTCATCACATACATACTTACACCTAACCAATCCTCCAATACAATATACATACAAATATAGTACCTACCTAATGTAAATGCAGTGCCGTTCATTGTATACTATAGGTTGGTAAATAGGAATATTATACCTACTAAATTATTTAACTAACAAAATAATCAAGACATGTACCTATGTACTTACGAGTATGTATGTATATATATATATA
>JADQWA010000628.1:0-43059 GCA_018344505.1 Nebria ingens riversi | reverse complement strand
TTTTTCGTGATTACATTACTTACTAAAAGAAAGTAATAAAATGTTGCTATGTTTTATTTTATATTTGAAATTATACCGTAATTTTGAGTTATATTTATTCCAAAATAAAAAATACATAACTTATTTAATCATACATGTCACGTTTACATGAAAATTAATTAGTATGTTTTTGCATATGTAAATTCAAACTACTCTTTTGTCGAAAAGAACTGCCACATAAAGTACATAAAAATGGCTTTTCACCATTGTGTTTCCGCATATGAATAGTTAAATTTGATTTACGACCAAACGACCTATCACAAACTGTACACACATATGGTTTGACTCCGTTATGTACACGCATATGAATCATTAAACTAGATTTTTCCACGAACGAAAACTGGCAAACCGTACAAGCAAATGGCTTTTCGCCAGTGTGCACTTGCATATGTCGCATTAAATGCGACTTACGATTGAACGACTTGCCGCAAATGTTACAAGAAAACGGCTTCTCTCCCGTATGGATTCGCATATGTATCCTTAAAGTTTGTTTATCAATAAACGCCTTGTCGCACATTTGGCACAAATGCGATTTTTCCCCGGTGTGCGTTCGGATATGACGTATTAAATACGAACTATTTTTGAACGAATTATTACAATGCGGACACACATATGGTGTTTCGCCGGTGTGAATACGCATATGACACGTTAAATATGAATTACTTCGGAATGAACTACCACAAAATGAACACAAATATCGTTTGTTGACTAAACCATCTTTATTTTGTTGCAACTCACTAGACTTTGAATCACTAAAATCACTTTGTCTACTATTCAATTCGTTTTTAACTGTTTGTTTATTGCTCCGAAATTTTATTTCAGTCACACATTTGTTTTCGGTTACAGACTTTAAAAACACGTTATGAAAACTTATATTTTCCTCACTTTGCACTGAATTAATTTTCACTGCATTTGCTGCACCACTAAATGTAGTAATGGCATTTACTTTTCTATCTTTAGCAACTAAATAATTTCTTAATGTTTCTTCTGCTTCTCGACATTTTGAAACAAATTTATATGATTGATTTAAATCACTAAAACAATCATGACAAATTTGTCTAGGTAAATCGTTCTCCTCATAAAACTGTAATATAAAATATAATAATGATTGTTTATATTATTTATATAATATATACAAGACATGTTTGTGGTTATTTACATAAATCAAACTTACTTCCATTGATGACAGTGTAGTAATTGACATTAGTACTTCACCGAAACACATTTCCGTTGAGTATTTATCGTATAAAGATTTCATATCTCCTGTATTTGTTAAACATGATCGACATATCTTAGAAATATCAACTTCATCGTCTAAGTCACACATGTTGACACCGTAACAACTGTCAAGTTAGCTTGCTACGCGCTAAACCAAGGTCATTAAGATTTAATTTGTATTTATTGTGTATAAAAGTTTAAAATGATTACGTTTACATTCATGACGATATACAAGTTGGATTATTTATAAGAATGGGATTTTGATCATGAAATTTGTTTAAATATATATTTATCACACGCGGAATAGTCCATTTCGTTTCCCGTGGTTGTATAATGATAAACACAC
Source organism: Nebria ingens riversi (assembly GCA_018344505.1). NCBI lineage: Eukaryota > Metazoa > Arthropoda > Insecta > Coleoptera > Carabidae > Nebria > Nebria ingens. The sequence goes on along the minus strand of JADQWA010000628.1, from coordinate 41,456 downwards.
TTTTTGCAACAGAAATGAGTTATCAAAATTATCCATAAATCGTATACTATTTGTGAGTCTCATGGAGAGTTTGTATATGTCGGATTAAACTCGATTTAGCGTTGAACGACCTATTACAAACGGTGCATGCAAATTTTTTAGCACTAGTATGCGTTTGCATGTGATGACATAAATATGATGGATGCGTAAAGCATTTCCCACAAATTGAACATGAGTAAGGCTTTTCCCCGGTGTGTGTGCGCATATGATGAGTTAAGTTCACTTGACAAGTGAACGATTTTTCACAAAATATACATGCATATGGTTTCGCTCGAGTTGAATGTTTCACTAACATATTAGCAACTGGCATCATACATTGTGATTGTTGCTGAGCTGAGTTGTTAGAAACTTGTCGAATATCCTGATGCATGGCTGTGATGTGACGTGTTAACGTTGCTTTAGCGTTAAACGACTTATTACAAATGTAACAAGTGTGTGGCTTTTCTCCAGAATGAGTTCGTTTGTGGTGACAATAATAGGATTTATGCGCGAAACATTTACCACACAACTCACACGAATATGGCTTTTCGCCAGTGTGTGCGCGTATATGAGAAGTTAAATTTGATTTAAGCGTGAATGTTTTATCACAAAGCGTACATGCGTATGGTTTATCACGCGCATGTGTACGCATGTGTAGATTTAAAATTGTTTTTTCTGGAAACAATTTCTCACAAATTTTACACAAATATGTTGGGTTTGCGTCTGTTTCCTCTAGTTTTTCCAATCCACCAACATGTGTATGGAAATTAGAAGATTTATTAATGATTGTGTTAGAATTGAAATAATTAACCGGTGGAATCATTAGATGTTTCGTTCCGCTTTTAGCATCGAATTCAATTTCGTTTTTAACCAAATCTAATTCTTTATCCATATTAGTTTGGATATCGGTTCGATAGTGTTCATATATATTCGAACAATCATTCACAGGTTCCAAACTAATGACATTTTCTGGTAATATTACTAACTCATTAGTACCTAACGTCGTATCACTGTTTGGAACTTCCGTTTTTATACCACCTCTAAGTTCATCATTTTGTATTAAAAGTACATCTGATTTATTTGCTAAATTATTACTATTCTCCTTAGTTTTTCGAATTGTATTTAGATAATTCCGTAATTTCGTATCGGATTCTCGACATTTTAAAACGAATTTATAACAGCGTTCTAATTCATAAAAACAATCGCGACATATTTTTGTTGGTACACCCTCATAGTTATAATACTAAAATATGTTTATAATTCAGTAAATTAACCACCAATTGTTTAAATCAATATAAATCTTATTCCAAATTTACCTCGAGCGATGACAATGAAGTGATTGACATAAAAACTTCACCAACACACATTGTTGATGTATATTGATCATACAACGAATTTATTACTTCTGTATTTATTAAACATAATCTACACACTTTAGATAATTCCATTTTAGCTAATTTTAATACGTTTTTAATTTAAGCCAAAATACTTCGACACTTCACACATGTAAATAAAAGATGGCAAACCAAAGCCATTAACGTCGACAAAGTTATCGCACGGTTATATAGGCATTCAAATGGGTTGAAACTACTTTCTGGTTTAAAACATAAGCGTGTACGTGTACACAAGGAAATCTTTGGACTTTTGTAGCATCGAAATCTACTTACTAAAGCCTAATGACATAATTTATCAGTGCATTCTGATAATTATCATTTTAGATTTACTACATCTATTGCCTATTAGGAACATGGATAAACTGAAATCGGCTCGAGAAGCTTTTACGTTTAACAATTAAGTTTGCGACTTACGTAGGACATTGTTGCAAATATCAATGTAATGATTGTGCTTTTATGTAATAAAAACCAATTCTAAACATGAGTTTATAATATAGGTTATTATTGTTTTTTTCCCTGAAACCTAATTTAAGAACTATAACTGTAAACGTAAAATATGGCAACAGTTTGTAGTAGTGATATAAACTAGGCATACATATATGTCAACTGTCAATGCTTTTAATATTTTTAGAATACGGATATTTTCAATTGTTATGTGTATACGTAATCAAATATTTGATATTCGCATATTTCAGTATGTTAATAAGAAACATGAAATATAATATTATGAGTAGAAACTAACGACAAATATTGTAATTATAACCGCTTGTTTTTGTCTCAACATTTTATTCTATATAAATCTTAATTTTAAGCAGACAGACAGGTGTCATTCCAAAAATAATTAGACTTGATACAGGGAAGGTCAAAAGGAGTATTACCGTTAAAATTTCGAGGCCGATTTTTTTTCATAAATTACAACACTTAATTATTCGTGTAAATGAAAATGAAAATATTTTGATATATATATATATATATATATATATATATATATATAATTTCTTTAAATTATGCAATTGTTATATTATATATAATGTAAAAATATAAAAAAACAAATCACGCAATCGTCGTGTTTTAGTTCTATATATATATATATATATATATATATATATATATATATATATATATAAATATATATATATATATATATATATATATATATATATATATATATATATATATATATATATATATTACTAAAACACGACGATTGCGTATATATATATATATATGAACAATATAATAAAAAAATTATATATATATAATATATATATATATATATATATATATATCTCATTTATTTATATACACGAATATATATATGAAAAAAAATCGGCCTAAATTTTATATATATATATATATATATATATATATATATATATATATATATATATATATATATATATATATATATATATATATATATATATATATATATATATATATATATATATATATATATATATATATATATATATATATATATATATATATATATATATATATATATATATATATATATATATATATATAATATATATATATATATATATATATATATATATATATATATATATATATATATATATATATATATATATATATATATATATTATATATATATATATATATATATATATATATATATATATATATATATATATATATATATATATATATATATATATATATATATATATATATATATATATATATATATATATATATATATATATATATATATATATATATATATATATATATATATATATATATATATATATATATATATATATATATATATATATATATATAATATATATATATATATATATATATATATATATATATATATATATATATAATATATATCTATATATATATATATATATATATATATATACTATAGTTAACATCAGTTAACATCAGAAGAAATTTATTATTAAACATGTTTAGGTGCTTTAAATATAAAAAGCAATTAAAAAAAATGTTTTATTAAAATAAAATACTTATGGTAATCAATCATATCAATACAATGGATGAAATTCATACATTTTTATAATATAGAATTGATATTAGATTTATTTTTGTACATATTAGTTTGCGATGTTGAGTCATGATCAAGGTTTCTCTAACCGACTTATGTAAATATATTTTTAAATATTTATATTGCTACGAATTACATGCATATTTATTTATTTATGCAATATGAGAACTATATTGATACACCAATAATACTTTTGCACAATAGAAGATATCACTTTTAACTGATACCGAAATGCCTCTCCCATATTGTTTCTCTAACAAATGTTACAGTAAAAGTTTTAACGTATTTTTTTAATTGGTCTCAACAAATTATACAACAATAATTTGCTGCATCATTCACTAATACCAAATTTAAGGAATGGCAATTGAACAGCACGACAAATACTCTGGAATTTCAATTATGTTTCTATTGCACTTATAGGTCTCCTAAATCGAATGACGCCAAAATATTATCCGCTATACCAACACCGATTGTTAAAAATGTCAATCATTTTTCGTTTAAAATCATTTGATAAATAAAGATGACGGATTACGACGTTATTTATACCAGGAAGATTCAAGTATTTAGGCAGAGATGGAGAATGGGCCACGTTAGGAAGAATTGAGTGCAGGGATGAATTGCTTCGTTCGTTATATCAAGAAGGCTAGTATTTAGGCAGAGGTGGAGAATGGGCCACACTAGGAAGACTAGTGCGGGGATGGACTTCTTCGTTCGTTATACCAGGAAGAGTCTAGTATTTAGGCGGAGGCGAAGAATGGACCACACTAGGAAGACTCGAATGCGGGGACGGATGTCGTCGTTCGTTATATCAGGAAGACTAGTATTTAGGCGAATCTCAGGAAGACTTTCGACAGAAATGGTGTGCACACGTCATTTATATAATAACAGGCACACATAGACGTCATTTGAAAAAATAGTCAGGGAAGGTCAAAAGGTGTTCATAATTACAATATTCACTTATAAGTTCGTATAAGAAAATAAAACGAATAATGACGTCAATAGTCATGTAATGATCTATGAATATTGAATTTGAATTAAAACACAGTTTGGTTAAAATATTTTGGTGTCCTTAATAATTTTTAAGTATTGCGCTTATATTTTCAATGAACTAAGTCGTATATTTTTGTTATAATTATCGCTTGACCATTGTGTATCATATGCATAATTTATTTCTTGTGGGAATCATTCATATGCATTAGGTATGTAGAGCTTATATACACATTATAAAACAGATTGAACAATCTTTTCATTTTAGTCAAACATTTCGTGTGCTACTGCAATCAAAATGGAGCCCGATATCGTGATCTCTGGAATAGGAAGTTGTATTACGCAGTCATGCAATATAAACGAATTTAAAGACTATATGTTAAATAATGTGCACACGCTTGATCCAGCCAGATGGGCAGAAGGTATTTCTTTTTTTTAAATTATATTCATTTAGACTAATACTGCAGTGTATTTAAATATGATTATATTTTAAATAATTCTTAAACGCTTTTAAATACGGTGCTGTGTTTAGACTTTATAAATTTACGAATAATTCAAATTACGTTATTCAATGACTTGTGAATTTAAAACATGGCCATATGCAAATGACTAGTATTTATGTCATCTATTCAAACTAAAGTAATGATTTTAATTTAAAGAATATATTTTAAATAATGTGCACACGTTTGGTCCAGCCAGATGGACAAAAAGTATTTCTTTTTTTAATTATATTCATACTGTAGTGTATTTAAATATGATTCTATTTTAAATAATTGTTTAATGTTCACATTAAATATATATATATATATATATATATATATATATATATATATATATATATATATATATATTTAGACTTTATAAATTTCCAAATAATTCAAATTACGTTATTCAATGACTTGTGAATTTAAAATATATCCATATGCAAATGACTAGTATTTGTGTCATCTATTCACAAAGTATTAAACTCATTTCTAATCCAATTGCATTCTAAATCCTGCCAAATTTCGTTGCTTTTTTACTTTCTTATACTTAAATACCGAACAGAATACTTATATAATAATAATTTGAAACACTTTCTCAATCAATCTATTTTGGACAATCGATATCAAATCATAAATTATTTAAGTCTATTTTGTTTTCCGGTCAAAATATTGACAGGTATAGTTGATAGACAGACAGACATACACACAAACAAACACAGATTCAGGGAAGGTCAAAAAATGCATTGCCGTTAAAATGTCGAGATCAAATATTTTTATGATTATATACTTACTTGTTACTTCGTATAAGAAAGTAAAAATTACTGATCGTTTTTTATCTAATATAAAATAATAAAAATGTATCTTATTATTTCAAACTTACTTAAATTAAAAGCGCTTATTAGGGAAGATGCATACTTTTGCTATGGCGAAAAGAGCATATACAAAATAATTTTGTACAATTATTATTAGTATATAATGCATGAAATTACTTTAAAACGTTTACATTCAATATTTATTCACATTTGAAATGTAACACTAGATTTTTGAGTTTTTCGCTTCCTCTTCCATTTAATAATGTTGCCAATCAAGTAAAAATAAAGAAATCATTTTTTTTTCTTTGCAGTCTAACCCCGACTTGCTCTATGTCTTGTTTTTTTAGATATATGTATGTAAAAAGTAACTTTTAAATTTCAGGTGAATTAAATGTATGTAGCAAGGTCCATAAAATGTCGATGGATGATCTATTTGATGCAACATTCTTCGGCATGCATAGGCAACAAGCATCAATAACCAGCAGTAATCAAAAAATGATGCTTGAACGATCATTTGAAGCCCTAGTTGATGCGGGTAAATTTAAACTAGCTGTGTATATTTACGTGTATATTTACAATTCATTTAAAAAAAATAATCAGGTGTCCATCCTTCTGAAATCGCTGGACGAAATGTTGGAGTTTTCGTTAGTAATGAAATCACCGAATCAAATGCCTGTTTATTTGATAATGAATCAGGCTTCGCACTAATTGGACAAGTGAACTCTTTGATCGCGAACAGAGTATCATATTTTTTTAACATTAATGGTAAGTGCGATAAATGTAATTACACATTAAGCATAGATTGTTAATGATGTGTTGTTTTGTTTTGGAATTTAGGTCCTAGTTTTAGTTGTTTTTCCACTTGGAATGGCGGTTTACTAACGCTGCAACATGCGATGGATGCTATTCGAAGTGGTCAATGCGAATCGGCTCTAGTTGGTGCTTGTAGTTTAGTATTGACCTCATCTCTCTCCTATGCGTTTGATCAATTAGGTCTTCTATCCCAAGATGGAATTACCAACGCATTTGATGCTGCAGGTATTTATTTATATACTTCATTTACCATACAATACATTTTCAAACCCCATACAAAATTATTACGTGTGAACATCCTCTACGGACTAGAAAAATATTCGTTATGACGTCATACCTATGTGATCAGGACTAGACTATATATGTCATATACATGTTGGTCGCTCGTAAGACCTAATTCGGTCAGCTCTTCTCTGAAAGTACCGAACCGATTTCAAAGTTGTTTTTTAATGTATATGTAACTAAATCGGTTAAAACTACAAAATGTGACGTCCTTTGCTAAATTAACGTTTTAAGTTATCAATAACGTCAAGTTGGTGTAGTAGAAGTTGTTTTTAACCTTCCACTAGTCGCGCCAAGACTTCACCAACGTTTATTTATGATTTATTGACTAGAGCGCGACTAGTAGAAGATTAAAAGTGTATATCGCCTATAATACTCGTAGAATGTATCTGGCAAATTCTGATTAGAGATTTATTTATATATCTAATGAAATTATTTTAGCAAGTGGATATGGGCGCGGTGATGCCATTGTTGTTTTCTACATTCAACGGGCTGATTTAGCGAGGCGTCACTATGCAAGCATTTTATACGCTGATTTGTGTTTTAATGGTAACAGAAACGGTAATATATATAAGAAATCCGCAAGCAGTTTTACAGCCTTTTTATCGGAATGCTACGCCAAGAGCGGCATCAATCCTCATGATGTCGAATACGTTGAAGCTTACGGTTGTGGTATTAAGGTAATATTTAATGTTAAAACTGTTACAAATTGCGGCTGGTAATTACATATTAATTTTAGGATGTTGATGAAATGGAGATGAGTGCAATTGATGAAGTTTTATGTAAAAATCGCAAGAGTCCTTTATATGTAGGAAGCGTTAAGACAAACGTAGGTCATACTGAAGCAAGTGCAGATTTAGTAAGTATCGCTAAGGTACTAGTCGCCATGGAAACTGGTATTATACCTGCTACACTACATTACGAAACACCAAATCCAAATATTGCGGCTCTAACAAGTGGAAGAGCACAAGTAAGTTATTATTAAATAAAACTCTTTGTGAAATTATCTATTGGATCATCTAAATTGCGATATTGTTGCGATATGTTAATAATCATTTGGTTGGTTTGCTGTAGGTTGTTACAAAAAATAAAAAATGGAACGGCGGTATCGCAGCCATAAATTCTATAGGGTTTTCGAGCTCATACGGCCATGTGATTCTAAAGTCAAATCCGATTAAGAGAATTGCCAACACCATTGCCATTCCTATGCTCACAGTGTTTTCTGCGAGAACCGAAGAAGGCATAAATAATAATATTGAAACGGTAAATTAATATTACTATTCATGTTCGATATGTTATTTTGACTTGTTTTTATTATTTTAGTTAAAACCCCAATGCGATTTGGAATACACTAATCTAATACACAATGCATTCGCTCATAATATAGCTGGACATCTATACCGTGGCTATTCAATCAAGGGAAAGGATTTTAAAGCTGTTACAGAAGTAAACTATTTATTTTAACTATATACACGTTTAGCGTGTCAAAATAAATTTCGTACTGGCCCTACTCTACCATCTAACATGTGTGATATTTGAATTTAATTTGTTTAGCTTTGTTCTGGTGATAAAAAACCGATTTGGTTTATATATTCGGGCATGGGTAGTCAATGGCACACGATGGGTCGTGATTTAATGGTTTTGCCCGTATTTGCGGAAGCGATCCAGAAATGTCACGCCATTTTGGAAACGAAAAATATGAATCTACTAAAAATTATCACTGAAGATGACCCGACAATATTTGATGAGATTTTGAATTCGTTTGTTGGTATCTCTGCAATACAGGTGATTTTTATTTGAAAGTGATTCGTAGTGCTATTTGTGAATTATTGTTTTTTTTTTATAGATTGCTCTAACCGATCTGCTCCGGTCTTTAGATATTGTTCCAGTGGGCATTATTGGACATTCTGTTGGGGAGTTAGGTTGCGCGTATGCTGATGAGTGTTTAACAGCTGAAGAAGTTATTTTGGGAGCTTATTACCGAGGTATAGCCTCGGCAGAAGCTGAACTAGAAGTTGGAATGATGGCTGCGATAGGTATTATTATAAAAAAAAATTGATGACGTCATTATGTTATGTATATTATGTTATATATATCATTTCAAATGAATCAATACACACATTTACCATACATTACACATCTCTGTATACAAATTCATATAATACATACATATATTTATCTGCATAGTTACAGACCAGCTATATATGTACACATACAAATATATAGCTGCAAAATGACGTCATTCAATTGTAATGCGTTTTAATAATGATATTATACAGCCTGTACATTCAAACATACATGTATTTAAATTAGGTTTAGGCGCTCAGAAAATGAAATCGTTATGTCCTCCGGAGATTGACATCGCTTGCCACAACAGCACAAATAGCTGCACATTATCTGGACCAGCAAAAGAGATGGAAACCTTTGTAACTCGACTCCAACAAACAGGCACTTTTGCAAGATTAGTAAACGTCTCTAACATTGCATACCACAGCCGATACATCCAACCAGCTGGACCACTTCTACTCAAATATTTAAAAAAAGTAATCCATTTATTTCAATCAAATTTTTATATACATATCACCCTAGCAGAGTAATATTGCTCTATCTATGCCCATTTATCACATGTGTCTCAATTTCAAAAAAGTGCCTCGATCAGAATTTCAAATCAGGACCTTTGTCACTCCTGGGAATCTATTCTGTATTTAATGGGCATGCAAAGTCGTTGTGTGCATTTGAAAAATGCGTATGAATGACGGTACAGTAGCTATCATTGCTAAAATACAGGTTAGACTCAGGGGGGCAATACCAAAGCGTCACTCTATTACTCTGGCAACTTATACATATATTACATGCGACCTTGATTGACAATTTATTTACAGTTGATAACAAATCCCAAATTACGTACGGATAAATGGATTAGTACGTCTGTACCAGAATCGGAATGGGAATCAGATTTAGCGAAATCTGGATCAGCTGAATACTTTACAAATAACTTATTGAGTCCTGTGTTGTTTGAAGAACACTCAAAATACATTCCAGAGAATGCAATTGCTATTGAAATTGCACCTCATGGTATTCTACAAGCTATATTAACACGGTCGTTAGAAGGGGTTATTAATATACCACTTACTAAAAGAAATAGTAGTGGTGTTGATTATCTACTCAATGCACTTGGAAAGTAAGTATTATTTAACTATTATAGACTGTATATGCCTATATGTCTGTATATCTATATAAATATGTATATTTATCTACATATAGGTTTGAATATGTCTATTCAGTAGTATATGCAGGCTGGTGTCAAGGCAATTAGGCGAAGGATTCTTTTAATAAATGATACATCCGAAAATGTGTATAATAATAATCTAGCTAGAATTCCAATTTCAGATTATACTTAAGCAGTGGTAACTTTAAGTTATCCGCCTTGTACCCATCTATTCCATACCCTGTATCACGTGGTACTAGAAGTACCGCCGATTTAGTGCAATGGCACCACGAAGAACATTGGGAAATCTTAGGAGTGACCAAAGCCCAATCCCATTATGTTCAAACCTATCCAATCTCTTCAAATGACGAACAATACAGCTATACTCTCGACATGCAAATTGACAAGAAATATATGTTGCCACCATCTCTATACTTGGTAATATTTTTATTTTATTTTTAAATCCTCATCAATATATGTGTCAACAAATTGTTTCAGGGTTTAGTATACAAACTATTGAAAGCATCGAAAGTTGTCGATAGTATTACGTTTGAAAACATCCAGTTTCATAAATATATTAGTTATACAAGATCAGGTGAGTTAATTAATATTTATTGCGGTATCAAAAGAAATTGAAGCTGTTTTTTGCATAACATTGTCGTGTGTTTTAGATACTGTTGTACTTCAAATAGAAATGCATGAAGGCTCTGGTAGGTTTCAAATAACATCTGACCTTGAAATCTTGGTTACCGGTTACGCTAACGCCAATTCCATGGAAAATACGTTAGTAATAAATTCGCAACTAGATTCCGCCCCTATCATAAACACCATTCAAATAACTGATTTCTACAAAGAGTTTACTAATCGTGGTCACAACTACATCGATTCATTTAAGTCGATAAAAAAGATATCTATCACAGAAAAAGGTAACATTTTCAAAACTAAACGCTTTTTTTGAATATACTTATTACATTATATTTCCAGGAATTAATAGTATCGTTGAATGGAAAGACGATTGGAAATTGATTTTCGAAGCGATGCTTCAAATTTATTGTTATACTTCGGGTGAAATCGAACAAAATATGTTAATGCCTAGTTTCATTCGTTCTTTAAGTATTTCACTAACCAAACTCCCTCAAGAAGTTACGGGTACGCATTGTTCAATCGAAAATATCATCAATTTTAATCAAATCGATTGAATTTTCTAGATTTAGAAGTAAATTTCTGCACTAGTAATAATATCATAAGTTCACCTGGTGTAACTTTGTGTTACGTCCAGTTTAGACCAATTACACTGGAGACACAAAATATCAAAGTTGATTGTGTTAAAAGGATCGAAAACACAAATATACAGGTAAGATATGAGTGTGAACGCACACGTGTGATGGTGACGTTATTTGTTAACGTAACATACATAACTTCATACCTATTCCCATCAAATGGGGTGGTAGAAAACCCTAATTACAGCAATTCACATCTTCACAAACTTTCTCCGATTGTCCACACTTTCTACTACACCAAATCTGTAATACGTACGGCAAGCTCCCCGCCTCCTGGGTACGCCACCGTACAGACAAAACCGAAGAAGGCGTGTTCAATTGAGTTAAAGGGGCGTGTTGTTCAACTAGACCAAAGAGGCGTGTTGTTTAACTACACCAAAGAGGAGTCTTCTATCGAATCATGAAAATAATTTCAAAACAAAATATCGTTAACTAGTTTCCTAGATCCTTGCCTAAATTCATTTCGACTTTCAATATTATCTACAAATACCCTAAAAAGTACTCTAGTTATTTTTATAAGCTAATAATCTTTTTTTTCAGACCAAAACACAAAGTATCGTTACAAACAATCATAAAATAGTCAAAATCACTACAAAAACATTCTGTTTCGATGACTTAATAAAGAAATCTAATCCTTGGGCGATTGAATTAAGTTCAATTTTGTCAGATGAAAACTTAATATCAAAACAAAGAATTTTCATCGTTGCAAGGACTTTGCCTACGGAAGGAATTGATAAGTTTATCAATAAATTGCAGGTGTATTCTAAAAATGAATCTCTTAGGTAACGCATAACTAATAAATAAATGTATTTTTGTAATGTAATAAGCACTAACTGGGTTTGCAGATTCATCTTTAATATCGATACAGAACCTTCGACATTGATAGATAACGATTTTTATCGCCATATCTTTGAGAAAGATGTACTTTTGTCGATTTTCCAAAACGGAAAATGGGAATATCATGTCACAGTTAATGATATTTATGTGAAAAATCATAATAAAATTGTCGATTCTGTTTTATTGTCAACGTTATCAAGGTATCTTATATTTCATAACAATCTACAAATAAAAATTGCACTATATGTTTAATAATGTTCATTAATTTGGGCCGCTTTTGAGAAAATAACTGTTTTTACGCGATTTTCAATTGTTTTAGCGAATTTTCAAAAACTTGCAAAGTGACTTACGTCGGAGTGAATTCAAAAGAATTAACACAACCCTCAAAATCAAATCAATTTGAAATCGGGCATTTAGATTACGCTGGCATTGCGCCATCGAACAAAAAAATAATGGGCCTTGCCCGGACCGACTTTGCTACATATGAAACAACACCAGACCCACAATTTTCGTGGCCCGTACCAGAAAATTGGACGTTGTCCGATGCTGCTACAGTACCATATGCGTATTTAGCGGTAATGACGGCACAATTTTCAACCATTTCCAAAATGTAAAACGTTTTTTTTCTTCTAAATAGGCCTATTATGTTTTGTTTGAAAAATCGGATTTAAAAATGGGCCAGTCTGTTCTTATTCACGCTGGTTATACAGCGTTTGGGATAGCAGTAATCCGAATTGCGACTGCTCATAAATGTGAAGTATACACATCAGTGGCTTGTGAAGAACAACGACAACAATTAACAACGTTATTTCCACAAGTAAGTACCTACAATTATTAATGTAACAGAATAGATGATGACGTCATACTTTTATAATGAAATCTAGCTTCTCGATGATCATATAATGGATTTAAATACCACTGAATTTGAGTGGAAGTTGTTGGAGAAACGAAATGGAGTCGGAATCGACTTGGCTATTAATTGTTTATCGGGTGAACTAATTAACGTTTCTAAACACTGTGTAGGAACTTTTGGTAAGTTTATTCAATTAGGTGTTAGTAAAGATGATGAACACGAAGGAACTGGATCGAAACTCTTTCTAAAAAACGTTAAGTTGTACGGTGTATCACTTTGGGGAATCGTTGACTTAGATGAAGAAACAAAAATGCGATTACATGGTTATATAGCGGATGGGATTCGACAAAATGTCGTTATTCCAATCACGAAAACTATATTTAATATGGACGAAATTGATTACTTAACCAGGTACATATTTTAGAACTAACGATTAACCACTGTACTAACTATTCCCCCTGGGGCTCCTAAGCTCCGCGAAACATAACAATAACCACGCACCCCAGTTACAAAATAATTTTGAATTAAAATCATTTTATACGTTAACCACAAGTAATCGTTTTGAATAAATACTCGTAACTTCTCTAATAAATTCTAATTCGATAAATATCTAATTGTAAAATATATATTTTTAGTTATTTACAAAGTATAGAGCAGAATGGGGCAGCAATTTTAAAAATGATGAACGAATCTAGTCTATCGAAAAAGACTCTATATAGATGCGACAAAAATGGAATATATATTATATACGGTAGTTAATTGTTCCGTAATTCGTTCCCAAACACTCATAATATTGTTTTCTTAAGGTGGCAACCCGGACTCGTGGATTAACTTGGTTGAATGGCTCACGAAACGTGGGGCAAAAACTTTATTAATAGTGACTAAGTCACAGCAAAATCCATATTACATAAATCGACGTTTAACTCTGATTAACCGAGCCTATAACACAAATATTATCGTCACAATGGAAAAGGCTCAAACTATCACCGATTTATTGACCAGCGCTGCTAAATTAGGATTAATTAAAGATATTTTTGTACTCGGAGATGATTTCGAAGCTGTCAATAAAACCTGTAATAATATTAATAGCGTCACAAAAAATCAGAAAATCGTTTGTTTGTTGGAAAACAGCACTGGGGCTTTTTATGTATCTGATAATATTATTACGATCAAATGGGAGTCTAAACACACTTTCATGGATGTTTTGAATATATTAGATGGTATTCTACAAAGTTCAGGACTAGATTTTGTTTTGAGAAACGATACAGCGCTATTAAAAAATAAACAGGAAGAAAATGGTAAGAATATTAAGCAAAACACGTAAATATGAAGAAATATAGCTAAGAATTTGACTAATTATTGTTTGGTTTGTTTTAGATTTAATAACATTTTATCCTAGATATTTAGACGATATAAAACGAATAGGACGAAACATGCCGAAAACTACAACAATTACTAAATTACAATCAGCCTGTTCGATGGTCCTAAGAAATGTACCTCCAGTATTCCTAGTTCCTGGAACTTCCGGATTCAATTGTTCACACATTAAACATTTCGTAAAGAAATTGATGAGTCCAGTTTACGGAATACAATTATCAACTGATGATTTAAACACCAATTATGCATCAACTGTCACTCAGGTACCTACATATAAGTTCATTCGTAAAAAAAACCCCTTAGTGATGACGTCACGATGGCAATATACATAATATTAAATAAATAACGTAAGATCCAAATTGGAATCATTTCTAAATCAATCACTTAATATAGTTTAGGGTTTACAGTTACATTTTGAAAATACCTTAAAAATGTAACTGTTCTAGTGTGTCTAATGACGTCATCACATCTGAATGCGTAACTGACTTTTTAAAACGTAATTTTTATAGATCTTATTGAAGAATTACACCTCTAACTTTTATAATATAATTGGGGTTTCGTTCGGAGGACTTTTAGCGTTTGAAATCGCGCTGTGTTTAGAAACGTATGGCGTACAAGTTCAACTAACATTAATAGATGGTTCCTCTGGTATAATAAAAGAATATACAAAACTTTTTAACAAAAAAGATGATTTTAAGAAGAAATTGTTGTCTCAGTTGAATATTTCGGTAAAATTAATCGAAATACTTTTAAATTGTATTTTATTTATAAGCTTATTTATAGAATGACGATTCTGTTGAGTTGAACGACGGAATTTCTATTTTAAAAGCATATACAGAATATTCGAATTTATATCAAACGGAAAATAAATTATTCTCTGGAGATACCTACTTATTACAACCGGAAAAATCTGAATCTGATGGCTTTGGTATAGCACAGGTATGTATATAATAATATATAATGTGTTTTGTATTTTTAATGGCATTTTTAAAACCAGAAAAACGTTATATAGAAAAACTATTTACTTTGGGAAGCCTAAACATATTTTAAGCTCTAATAAAGTGCGATTTGTTGTTTTTTTTTTTGGGGGTAAATCTTCATTATTGTTATTCAATATTAGTACAGAAAATGTATGTAGAATATTAAATGTAATAATACATTTGTCATAGACTAACGTAGACGTAATCGAGAATTGAAAACAGTTCTTTTGTTTATAACACATAAGGCTGCCTAATGATTTTTGTGTTGAACTCTAATGTATTGTTTTTTTCAGTATTGCAAAAAATCGGTCTCAAAAATGACTGGTGGTGATCACAGAACAATGTTAGAAGATCAGAAATTAATTAATTTTATTAATGAGCATATTGAGTATTTGGATTGAATGTATCTTGTTTAATGGTGTAGGATTATGTTAATAAAAATTAATATAAAATATGTTTTTTACTTTCTTTTACGAAGTAATAAGTAAGTATTGTAATCACGAAAAAAAAAATTCTCGAGATTTTAACGAAAAAACACCTTTTGACCTTCCCTGAATCGAGCCTGACTATTTTTGGAATGACGTCTGTGTGTGTGTGTGTGTGTATGTGTGCGCTCTACAGCCTACACTGTTGAAGATAAAATTATGAAACTTTAAACTTAAGATTTATATATGCCTGGGAAGAAAACCTCTTATTTTTGAAAAGTATATTCAAACCGGAAGTGCATGTTTACTTGAGACACGTTTTGCATATTTTCGAAACGGCTGCACTTACAGTAAAATAGTTATAATTAAAGTTAAAGATATTAATGATTTGAACAACTTTTGTTTGAAACATTTTTCCAAAAAGTGTACCAGTTACGAGAAAATTGCTATTATCCTATTTATATTGCCATAGTTACATAGGTATGGAAAATTATATATAATAAATCGTATCTACTATGCATGTCAACTGTTTTAAATATTCAAATATATTGACATTTAACATTATTGTCAGTGTCAAAGGTTAGTTAATAATTTAAAATATTATATATAAATATTTTCTCTGGTTTAAAGTTAATTTAAAAACTAAAAAATGCCCGGCCATAATAATTTTTAATAATATATAATGAATAATTATATTTTCCTTATACTACTATAAAATCCAACATTTAAAATCTAAAATACATCTTTCCTTTGGAAATCTGACAATAAACTAACTTTACAATTTTATTGGACAATGAATGAAAATATTTTCTTGAAATTTAAACAATTTATATTTTAATTTATATACTATCAAATCTAAATATACTGACTACGTAAAAGAAAGTTTAGGGCCAACACATGGCCGATGTTTTTAATAATTACCTCACTCATCAACCAAATAACAGCACCGCAATGTCCTATTACCGGTTACTTCCATCGCTTTGTTTCTTGGGATTTATCTATGGATCGCAATCGGTATAAAAACCGAAATTGTTTTGAGTTAAAAATATAAACTGGTTAAAACACCATACCGTTATCAATAAACCGGACAAACATTCAAAATACAATTACATTAATACCTCCAGATTTGTTAAAATGCGGTAAACATTTCAAGCTTCTTTATACAATCAGTGTTTTATACATCGTCGGTATTTCTTAAACTTGATTATACACATTTTATCTAAATACAACTCTGTACAACATAATATTATCGTTATAAAAGGGTGGCCAAACATCACTAATTCAGTGTTGCCAACTCAACTTATTGGATATTTTTATTTCAAACATGTGGCGTCATTGTTTAACTGTCAATTTCAAAACGCAAACAATTTTATTATAAACATTTAAAACATATTTTTTATATATTTCCTAATCTACACAATTAAAATACAACCAGAAAACGCTTATTTAAACAACATAATCAACCAGAATTTTACAAAAAATTGACAATAAACTAGCAAACACTGGACTTTACTTGCATATTTTGGGTTTTGCTGTTTCTGTATACATTGTACAATGTCGTCTAATCTAGAATCTTCATTCGAATTATTAAGTTCGATGTCGCCTCGATTTAAAAGCGCCAAAAATAACAAGAAAAGTAAGTTAAAACATAAAATAACGAATCAAAACTTGAATGTACCGAAACTCTAGTTGTAGCCCCGCACAAGTTATCACTAAAGAAACATTTTCGCAAATCGAACAGCTTCGATTCGAAATCACATTCACAGAATTTACTCGATAGTAGTGTGATCATCGTACGCGATAGTTTATCTAACGAATCATCACCGAATAATATTCAAATTTTACAAGCTCCGATTATCATTTCGTCTAGTAGTGAATCAGAAAACTCAAATAATGAACTAGATCAAGAGAATTTAAATGAACAAATCGAAATAGAACAATCGGATCGACAACTCGATGAGTATCAAGTTGATTTGGGAGCCAAATACGATGAAATCAATAGTTGGTTAGAGGATAACGAAAAATTAGATAGTTATTCGGAGGTATCTTCGTTTAAACATACTTCATTTAGTGATACTGATAACGAAACTTGTTCGCCGAAAAATAAACCTGTGGATAACAAACAGCAGTGGCACATTGTTGCAATTGAATCCAAGTCTGGAGTAGATGAGTTTCAAGTCCAGTCTAAAACAATGTGTACGAATGAAGGTTAGACTTCATTTTGTAAAGTTTTTGTTAAAATTACTTTTATTTAATAATTCGTAATCACAATGATTGTTTTTTTAAAATTTTAGATGTAATAGATGATAGTTTGACTGAGTTAAATAATACTGCAGAACATTTATTAGATGAATTATATGGGGAGAGTTGGCGTAAAAATAGGGAAAAGGTTTTATCTAGAACAGAGCCTAAGAAAACGAAAAAACTTCCGATTTCAATGCAAAAAACTGAGAGGTTTAAAAAAACTATTGCACTAAATATCATAATACGTTAAACTAATTTATATTTTCGTAGGAAACCTCAAAATCCAAAACCCAAATCACCTTGGTTATGCCGATTGAACGACATAGTCGATTCGGATACAGAAACCGAATCAAGAGCTTCAACTAAGTCAAACTCAATTAATTGCAATAAACGTCTTAGTTACAGCGATTCGGAGGACGATTCGGAGCCGTTTACAAGCCGGGCCCACCGGAAAATGGTTACAAAAGCACATCAAAAACAATTTGATATAAATTTTAGCGACAACGATTCGGATAGCTTGGGCACAAAAGTACGCAAAAAGCTAGCAAAAAAAGCGAAAGATTTACAAAGTGTTAAAATTGTGGGGAAGAAACTAGCGGAGAATATCCCTAGAAGTAGGACACCTGAGAAAAGTAAAAAAGCGACTAAAACTTCAGAGAAATTAAAAAAAGCAATCGTTGATTTAGAAGGGAATTGTCCGACTCACTCGTTCTTAAAATCTTTATCAGGTGAGTGTTTTCACTGTTGTTGATTGAGGAAATAAATGTAATTGTTTTTGATTGAATTTAAAATAAACTTTCCGAAAATAGGCTGTGTCCCTTCGTGGTTGTGCCACGACGAAGCAAAACAATACAAATCGAATTTCAAATCAAAACGCGAAGACTTGGCGCGTAAGTTGTTCGATCTATACAATCGTGAAATATTCAATAACGCAATCCCATCCGATACTGAACTACAGTGGAACGATCGAATTCGCGGATCAGCTGGATTCTGTTACAATAAACGTATAACAAAGAGTAACGGTACCGTTTTACGATCGTGCCGCATTGTGTTGGCCAACAAAGTACTTGATACTGCGGATAGACTTCGAGATACTTTAGTACATGAAATGTGCCACGCGGCTACCTGGTTGGTGAACAACGTTTCAGATGGACATGGGCCGTATTGGAAATCATGGTAGTTATAGAAAGATGTGATTTATGTTCAGTGGTGTTAAGGATTGAATTGTTTTAGGGCCCATAAAGCGATGAAAATATTTCCGGAATTGCCGCAAATTAAAAGGTGCCACGATTATCAAATCAACACTAAATATACGTATAAATGTGTTGATTGTGGTTATAGGTGAGTTAAACATATAAATTAGAGTAAATTGGGGGTGAGTTTGTGTGTGTGTGTTTTTTTTTTAAGTATTGGACGACATTCTAAGTCATTAGATATGGAAAGGAAACGATGTGGTTATTGCTACGGAAAATTTGAAGTTTTTATTAATAAAGTGAATAAAAATGGGGAAAAACAGTGCAGACCGACTACTCCTAAAGGAAAACCGACGGGGTTTGCACTTTTCGTGAAAGAAAATTATAGTAGTGTGAAACGTGACGATCTGAAACATGGTGATGTTATGAAATTACTTGGACGGCAATTTTCTGCGTTGAAAATTGCACAAAATTGTAAATAATTATTTTTTTATATATATATATATATGACTTTATACATAGTATAATTAAGTACCATTTTTATTATGATTTATATTCAATTTACATTTTCAATAAACTGTTTAATTATATATATATAAGCATATATTTATTAAAAACCAATGCTTAATTTGCGATTCAAGCACATAAGGTTCTTTCGGTACTACCAAGAGAAGGACTGACCTTCACTTTGGTACATTTCAAGATATAATTTAACAAAATTAAAAACCACACAAATCAACTCAAGGTGCGTCCAAGAGGCAGAAGAGTACGATTTTTTCTCATAAATTTAAACGATAAAACATTTTTAAATCGCTGGTTTTAAAAATATATTTGATTTGTGTGAACGGGTCTTTGCTATACAGTGGCGTCCGTTCATTTGACATCGAAAGTTTCAATGAACCACAAATGTTTCGTAAAAGAACGCTATTTATCGTGTCTATCGGCACCATAACATTATTTTTTATTTTAATATCATATTTAACGTTTAGTTTAAGTTATTATAGTAATAGCGAGGTTAAGCTGCACATAAAATATAATTTAGAATCAATTGAACATGAAATTAAATTAATCGTTGCCAATTTACCAGAAGAATATAATCAAAGAAATGTGAAAAGTGATGTTTATATAAATAATTTTCTGAGAAATATTAGATCACATCATGTGGCTAATGACACAAAACAAATCTGGCAATATACGGATGAGTTGTTTAAAACTAATCGAATGTTTTATTGTAATAACACGAACATCGGGAATATAATTAACGTGTTGAAAAGTGCGAAAATTGTTGGTGTCGATACGTACTCGAAAGGAACACAGTTAAAACTAATTTTAAAATTGCAGGTAGGTAATTTTACTTTACTTACTTCATAAATGGGTCAAACACAACTCAAATGACGGGAGGTTTATAGTGAACAACTTGTATACACTAACGCATCTTCTGAACGCTTGGTTCACATAAGAACATTTTGCGTTATTGTAAGACAATTGAACATATAGTTAAATATTATATATAAGGAATTTATGACCCCTAGTTAATATTAGATTAATTATTAAGGGGGATCACTTGGCGTTATTCAAGCCGCAGTGGTACACCAAAGACAAAATCATCACAGGCAATGTTTATGCGGGGAAAGACCGTTATGGATCCGAAATATTAGGATTTTATTTAGCAGCTATACTAGAACTTCAATCAGCGCCTATAGCAACGGAACGTACTATACATTTACGCAAAGAAGTGTTACCAGTCGCAACAACTTTATTAAACAGTACTACATATGAACACGGCAACAAAACGTGTATGTACGGCAAATGTTTTTATTGTAAACCGGAAGATCCGGTTTGTAGCGATGAATTCGGTCGTATAAATGGCGCGATTATCTTCCATTTACCTGGACGAATGGAAGTGAATCGGTCGCCATGGCAACGGACTTATAAAAAAGGGAAAAAAGCAGAGTGGGAAATAAATGTTGATTATTGCGAGTACGTTATTTAATTCGTATTTCAAACAATATATTTATTTTGCAAAGAAATTAATTGATTATGTAATCTAATTATAGATTAATTAAAACGAAAATTTCCCAGGACAGATTATTAGATCTAATCGAAGTATCAATTTTCGATTTTTTAATTCAAAATGGCGACAGGCACCATTACGAAACATATAATAAAAAAATTATGTTGATTGATAATGGGAAAGGGTTAGGCAACCCGTATGTCCATCACATGGATATTTTAGCACCACTGTTTCAATGTTGCATGTACGTAAACTAGTGTGTTCATTTATTGGTACTTTAAAATTAATAGTTTGGAAAATAATTTTAGATTGAGATTGTCAACTTGGAACCGATTGACACTATTATCGGGTGGATATTTGCAAGAGATTTTAAAATCGATCTCCGATATTAACAATGTTGTGAGCAGCGCGCATTTGCAGGCAATTGAGGAGAGATTGGCGTTAGTCTATGCAACAGTTGATAGATGTAAAGCTCGTAATAAAGTATTTTTATAACATAAATTGACTACACTTATTTAAAACGCTAAAAAACTATAACAGTACTATTTTTTTTAAATTAATTTTACAACTTACCTATATAAACAACACGAGAATTATAACAAATAATTTTGGAACAAACTTAGAATAAAACATTTAATAAATTACTATAATATGGCGATTACTAAACTTGATTTTTCGCGTACGTGAACGTTGCAAAAAGCCGCGTTTATACCCAGAAGGTTATTGCCCGAACACTATTTTCAAATTGTATTCAACAAATTATAAATATTGTATTAATTTCGTTATTATATATAACGGATATTCCCTTTTAAGTACTGTATTTACGTTAGTAATTGTTTAAATATATAAATATACACAAATGTGTCCTATATTACCAAACTTCACATCAGTCATCACATAAAATGTCTGTGTGATGTAAAATTATTATGTGAACGTCAAATAACTGTCAAAAGTAAACTATCAAAAATGCCTGCCCCATTTCCTTTACTCAAATTAGGCGCTGTATTTCTAAAACAAATTAGTAAACCGATCGCAAATGCCGCCGCGAAACGTGCAAAATCCCATCCGTTTTTTCGAACTTACGTGTGCATGCCACCCGCCCAATGTAAGGTTAGAAGACAGTGAGAATCGCACTAAATTGCTAACAATTTGTAATTTTAGTTTACAACTGGTGTGAAATTAAGTTGAAAATGTGGGTTTTAAACCTTGGAAAACCAGTGAATATACCCGTTTTAAGTGAGGCAATGGCCATAGAATTAGGTTCCAGTTTATTAGGTGAAAGTATTGTGTTTATAATTGCTGCAGGTATTATCATCTCAGAATACAACAGGTGAACATTTGATTGTGTTGTTTTATCGAGCGATTTAAATGGAATATAATTTATAGGTCCGCGAACAAGGAAGCTGCGAAGGAACAAGCACGCCAAGATGAGATAAATAATCTAATTTATCAATTGCAAGAATTATATTTTAAAGTTGAAAAACAGGATACTCAATTAAGGGAAATGAACAGGGTTGTATTGGAGAAAGGTAAATATTTTAATCAACATATAACAATTATATATTTGTTTTATTTCGCATACGATTATCAGCGCAATTTATAAATATATTTAGCGTCATGGAAATTAAGTACATATATTTATTTATCATACGTAATTCCGCACTATGAGAACTTAGCGTAAATTAATTGGCATTCATTTTGTTTTTATTATAATCTTTTTTACTATTGAAAAATCAATTTTAAACCTTAATTGAAGCTTGTTATTTTTTTTTTCTAATGCATGTCTATATTCAGACAGTCAAAAATCCATATTTACCCGCCTGAATCTAGGATCGAAAAGTGGGAAAGACAAAACTACTGCGCCGCCCGAACCGCCGATTATATTTCCAATATCCAACGAAAGAAACGACGTGCGTCATAGCGATGTAAATACATTTGATATCGAATACCAAAACCACGATTACGGTTTAATATTAAGCGCTGTTCAAATGATACAAAACGATTTAATGGGTAACGAGAACGAAAATGTTTCTAGAGAAACCAGTTTCGTAACGAATGCTTTATGTTATATAGAACAAGAAGTCTATTGCAGACCCGTAGCTGTTTAAGTAGACAATTTTAATAGTTTTGATTGAGGGTATGGAATTTGTAAATATTTATACAATGTATATTGATTTTTGCATAGTTGTAACTTTTGTTTTATTTAGGAATTTAGTTTTATTGTGTTTTCAGTTATAAAATAAAATTAATCAATACTTACTACGTTATTAATAGTTAAAATATTGTTATTAGTTAGAATGACGTCATCAGGAAAAATGGCGTAATTCTAAAAACGCAACTTTACGTATATATGACTAGAATTTAATACACTAAAATTATAAATATATATATATATATTAGTCACTATTTTAAAACAGCTTAACAACAATTAAATTTCATTTAAACCCATATAAAAAAACGTACTCAACCCCCGAATTATGGCAATATCAAACCTTCGTGTAACATTTTCTGCACCGCTTGTATTCTGTTTTCTAACTCGCCAAAATCGAATTCGTTTTTCCTCGAACGACTTCCTTTCGGCGAAGACCGTTGAAATGTTTGACTAAAACTCTCGCGTTTCGGTGACGAACTACTGCATCGACTCGACGCACTGCCCGATCGACTCGTCGGGCATGGTTCTTTATGTTTCGTTGCTCGTTTCGATGTCGATGGATGAATCGTCGTCGGACTTGTATAGTGGACACTTCCATCTGAATCACTTCGGGATTTTCTACGATTTTTCAATCGTGATGATCTAAACCAACGTTATTAATTTATTTATTCGTTAATAAGCGAATGAGCACTCATTGGGTGCTTGAATTTATTTCGAAATAATGTATTAAATCACCTGTGTTGACGGTTTGGTTGTTGCGTTTCCCAACTTTCGCTCCGACACGCTCTTGGAGACACAGATCGCGATTTGACTCTTGTACCAGTATCATCAGACATTCGTTTCAAAGATTCATCCCTGTTCAGGAAAATGATCATTTATATGTGTATAAATCTGCCTTTAAATCAAAAACACCATTTTGGGTTTATGTTTATTAAACATAAAATGATTTCAGCGAAATTTAAACCTTATGTAGATTTACCAAATATTAATCAAATCTAATTTTAGGCAAAACAATTGATTAATTACCGCGAATTTAATTTCGATTGTAATTTCGCTCGTAATATTTTTTCTGACGATTTAACCCTATCCAATTCCCTAGACAACGACAATTTATCTTTGCGAAGTTTCTCAACTAAATAGTGATGTGATTTACGCTCCGAAAGTACGCTTTTTTCTAAATTTTTAATAGCGGTTTGCAACAAATAAATTTCATTACGATTTTTCGGCGTTCGTTCCACGACTTTCAACCGACGCGTTTCGTCGTACAACTTTAGATTTTCATCTGTTAAGTCGTCTATTCTAATAGTAAATAATGTATTAGTGATTATATATTGAAAATGTCCGTTTATGAGGTGTAATTCGATAATGATTACATCCATTTGCCCGGCGTTTTAAATGTGTTTTTACCGTTTTTGTAACGACATAAGTCGAGTATCTTGTGCATTTTTACCGGGATGTTTCGTTTGGTTTTTTAAAAGAACTATTTCATCCTCTAATCTTACAATATGTTGTTGAAGTATTTGAGGGTCTGGAGGTCCGCAATATTCCAAAGGTAAGGGATAATGTATTCTATTTAGAAAACAACGATTACGCATGCGCACATTTGTAATTGAATTTTATTACCTATCAAATTCAACTGTATATGTAAGTATGAGATATCTTCGATTTGTATTTGTTTGTGCCATATGGTACGTTGAAAATGGCCCGCGTATTCTGTGGTTTCTTAACGCGTCTAGATCATCAAACGTCATCAAATCAAGATAAACACAAGTACTTGTCTGTAAAGAAATGGAATTTACATTCGAATCAGTTCATTGATTCGCTGGTTCTACCTTTAAAAGTCCTGATTTTAACATAGCGACGAAAATACTAAATTGTTTAAAATTGCCGGTTTTTTGCGTTATATTTTCAATATCTACAAAATAAATTGCTAATTGATTAATTTATTTATCGTAGTTTATAATTAAAGTACACGATGCGTCATAACAACATTGCCAATCTTCTCCAGTTTGTTTATCTGTTACATTTAATTCTAAAATATTATTTGTTGCATTCATCTTAACAAAATATTCATGACCATTAAAGTTGCAAGTTGTCACGAGATTGGGATCTGACATATTTCATTTATACATTTTTTATTTGATTTTGAAGTTTGACACAAATCTTTTTTTGTTTTCAACAATACCTACTACTACGGTATTATTAAAGACTCAAAGCATGTATTACACTCAAACTAGAAACTGCTATTTAATTAAAAATTCATAAATAATAGCCGAATTTCAGTTAATTATATAATAACCGAGGGTTAAAAGTCTAATCTCCACAATGTAAACCCCAAAATAAATCATTTTCAGCGTAATAAAGCTCATATATTTCTCCCTTATTTAAATGTTGCTTGGAGTATAAACCAGACATAAACAAACGCAGCTTGGTAAATCGAATTTTAAGTTGGTAACGAATGTATATAAATGCTTGAGGTTATAAACGCGTTTGACATTTGTATTTAACATTAAAATACAGTACAATCCTAACAAACATGGCAACAGAAGTAATGAAATCATTCGGTACACTACAACTAGAACTAGAAGAAGCAAAAACCAACTTAAAAGATGTCGATGAACATATAAAAAAGTTGATCGGTCGCGATCCGTCACAAACACAAATTCGGCCCGGTTTAAAACGGCCCGGAACGCACGTCGAAGAGTCACGCGGAAGACCGCGAGGTCACAATAATCCTAATTTTACCACAAATCGGAATAAACAAACTTACGAAAATGATGAACCAAAGAAACGAAATGTCGATTCGTCTGTTTTCAAACGACTTTCAGAGCGGGCCAGGCACAATGATGACGATATTTCTGAAATTATTGGTAAAAATCATCTGATAAGTAAGATTATTGTTACTCCGAAAGAAATTCCCAGCAGACAAGATGTCTTAGCTGCTCAAGGAGCCGATGAGAGATCTAAAGCTAGGAATAAACGGATGTTTGGAGCTCTTTTAGGGACTCTACAGAAGTTTAGACAAGAAGAAACGAAACTTAAACAAAAAGTTAGCACTAATAAACATTAATATATTACATTTCAAATTCACTGAGTAGTTTTTTTGTTTCACTATTTACATCATGTTCTATTTTGAATGAAACCGTTTAATTAATTGAAAATTAGTACGTTTATATTAGACTTAATTGCGTATTAGTTATAATTGATTGTACATTTTAATTTTCTTAGGAGGAGAAGCGTGCTATAGTGGAGAAAAAGTTAGAAGATCAGCAAATTAAAGAACGCGAAAACATGAAAAAAGAACGGCAGGATTTGTTTTTTAATCGGAAGAGAAAACAAGCAGAAATCCGAATGATCGAGTTGAAAATGACGCGGATGAAGGAACACGCGGATTGGGAGGAGAAACAAAGACCTCTAATGAATTTCATTCAAACAAAAGCGAAACCGCATATTTACTTTTTACCGAAAATACTTAATGAACACAACAAAACATTGCTTGAACATTGTCGACAGAACATTGAAAGTAAGTTTTAAATGTTCACTATAATAATTTGTGTTAAACTATAAAGAAAAATAAGTATGAATTGTTTAATTGAACAATAGTTGCTTACAAAAGTTGTCTTTTCTAGAAATGATTGATAGAAAACGCCAAGACGTTTACGAAGAACTGAACACAATCGAACAGCGAATGAAACGAAACTTCAGCAACCGTCAACAAGGTGCGCAAGATGGCGACAAACCGGAAGAGGAAGAAGACGATGAAGAAGTAACGGAAGATATAATAGAACAAATAATCGGGGGTCACGATGTGGAAATGGAACTGGGACAAGATGTTACTGCTGTAATTATAAAACCAGATGAAATCGAAGATGAGACTACAGCGCCTGAAGTTCAAACGGAAGAGACAACAGAACCGGAAGTTCCCAAAGAGATTGACACGGAAGTTGTGGTGAAAAGTGAACAAATCGTTGAGGTGCCGACTGTGACGTCAGAGGTTAATATTAAGATAGAATCCAGTCAAGAGGTAAGTGCGAGCTGAAGTGAATGGAGATGGTGATTCAATTTTCATGGTATATAAATGAATTTTGTATTTTGATGGATGTGTAATTTTAATAAATAATTCGGTATTCATTCTAATGTTTCATTATTCATACATACTTACATACACTTTCACCCAAAACAAGAATGAAGAAACTAGTTTTAAACGAAACTAACAATTTACTCGTCCATTTGACTTCTGCAGTTTCCTAAATCATATAAATTGTTGGGAAACATCCATATTAAGAATAGCATGACCTTAAAATACTATGCAACGTCATAATTCACGATTAAAATTCAGTTTACGCAGGGGTGACGTCACAATTTGTTACTAAATGTAATGAGAGATAAATGTAATAGACACAGCGATGCAAACGTTTAACCAAACCCATTTATAAAATCTGACTGTATTCTTTAGATAATTCCCAATAACGTCACTATTGCCAACTTTGGTTAAAAGTACGAAAAACCCCATTGGAATGAAACCAATTCGTGTTTTGTAATTTTACCGAATTTTCAAAAATGCCCTAATACTTAGTTAAATTATATAAGAGTTAAATATGAATTTATATAAAAATTCAACAAACACATTTAATGTTATGTATCTGATATATTAATTTAGAGAACTAAAGGCGGATCGGAATAGCTTGAATGTCCTTAATGTGTGTAGAAGACTGTTTCTACTATCTCTGTATAATATACTGGTTACATTCTTATCTTTATTTATCATAGTGTAGTTTCTTCTGCACATATTGCGGTTCAAGCTATTCCGAGCTGCCCGTATGTAATTTTATGTATTATAACTTACAACACAGTCTTAGCAGTGAATTTATTAAAAAAGGTGTATATTAATATGCAATTTAAAGCTTATTATTTATATTTTCATAAATATTATTAGAATTATTTACATTTTTACATTACAAAAAAACAATGAATACTTTTACATAGAGTCTTTTGGTCGGACGATACTTCTTCGCAAGTGATATGTGATTTATGGTGCAATTATGCACTGTAACACTTTAAAATACTTATAGATTTTTTCTAGTATAAATCTAGAATTATGTTTAGTATATTTAGTAAACTCAATCGGTATTTGAATTACAAATTCAATTCAATTGGTTTAAATAAGCAACTAAAAATGGTACAAATTCTCTTTGCAGAATTACAGACTTGTTCAGAAGTGGAACATTCGTTTTGTGATTAGTAAAACTGTTAATTTTGTAAAATCAATTAGTGTTTCTGTGCCTAATATATAAATTAAAATTTTCTTAACAGTGTTCCCAACATATAAGCACCCCCAGTCTTTTCTAATACTAATTAACCATGATTTATAAATAGTACTTTTGTTCATAAATATAAAAATACCAATTTCACCACACACTGTTATTTATTGTGTTCAAAAATCACACCGATAATAAATCACATTACTCAAAGCGGTCCCGTCGCTAAACCATGGTGCGCCATGCCCGCAGCGGCGGCCGTGTTCATCACATGCATCGCGGCCGCAGTGTTCCCGCCTTGCAAATACATGTAGTAGTTGTAGTTTTGTGGCGGTGTAGCACCGACGGCTCCACCACCCAGGTCGGGTGCACCGCCGGCACCGGGGTTGTTTGGTAAGGGATGCATACCACCTCCCGGTGTTGCACCACGGAATGCAGCGGCGTGCACCCCGGCTAGGATGTCGGTGACGCTGTGACTACTCGGCCAACAGTGCGCGGCTGATGTCCGCTGGTGATGAGGCGGTGGCGGCGAAGGTTGTAGCTTTTGTTGCGGATATGGGTAGCCAGGGTATAGCGTGTTGTACAGTGGGTGGGTGTGCGCTGATGGATGGACTAAAGAACCTGTAACATAAAGTTGTTTCTAAGCAAATCTATAGAGATCTATACACATATCTGTTTGAGCTATACTAATAGGAAGATTATTGAGGCGATTCTGAGCAAGTCTGGAAATTATTTAAGGCAATTAAACTATTTTAATTAAATTGCTAATTTATTAAAATTACTAAATTTATCAAACAAAGAATTACATTTGAATATTTAAATTATTATTATTTAATAAAAACTATTAAGTATTTAAAATACTACAAGTCTATTTATGCTCCAATTCTGAGTAAATCTACAATTACGTAAACAGAATCTGTAAAATTATGAAAAATCTCTAGTTCCATAATGAATACATATTTAAGGATAATTAATTGCTTAAAAACAAGAATTATGTTCGATATATTTTTATAGATTCTACAAATATTTCATTTACAATTAAATTAAAATATTTAAAACCCTTTCACCATTTTATAGATTCTCGTTACAGATATAGATCTGTAACGAGGATCTATAAAATACTGCTCAGAATCGCACCCTTAATAAACAAACATATTATTCTTACAGAATTACAGACTGTAAAAACGAAGTTAGTAAAAAGAACAAATAATGATTTGCTGATATTTTAGTTCTAGACATTTTTGCAGGTTTATCATCTATCCCTTTAATCAATTTACATCTCTTAGATAGTGTGGGCCATCTGTTAGCTTCTTTTTGAAGTGCGTGTTATTTATACCATAGACAACAGGTATAGATCTATAGGGTGGGCCATCTGTTGGTTTCTTATTTGAAATGTGTGTGTTATTTCGACAGTTTGCAACACCTCCGCTGTAAGGTTTGACACTACATATCTATCAATGCCATCTAGCGCGTCAGTGTTGCAAACTGTTGAAATAACACACATTTCAACAAGAAACTAACAGATGGTCCACTCTATAGATCTGTTAGATTTATAGCATAGATAAAATGTATGAACAAGTCTAGAATTATTTAAGAGACTTTATAATATTTTTAAATGGTATAAATTTGATTTAATTACTAATTAGATTATACTATTTTTTATCCATCCAATAAATGTGTGTTTTTAATGAATTGCAATTTAGGTTTTAAAATTGTATAGATTTTCTTTACATAATTACAGACGTGCTAAGAATTGCATCATACGTAGTTCCGCTTTGTCTGTATACGTTCTTACAGATACAACATCAATTCTGTATACTGTGGTATTTGGCTTACAGATATAATTGCATATGTAATTACATGATGGGTAATTATAGATTTACGCTTATAAAGTTAAATATTTTTACATACCAATTTTATTCCGTAGTATTCGACTGATCGAGCTGACCGACGGTACGTTATATTTATCACAGACGCCGTCGGATAGCAGCCGGTCTCGTATCTCCCAAGCAAAGATGCCCGGGTCCTTGTGTTTCAGTTCCTTGATGTACGCGACGACTTTCGGTGTAGTGACGCGCGGTTTCGAGCCGCCAATTGCGCCCGGCAGTATCGAGCCGGTCTCGTGGTAGCGCGCGAGGATTTTCGATACGCAGCCATGCGAGACGCGCAACTGTCGCGATATATCGCACGGTCGAATTCCCAGTTGTGCGAGCTCGACGATTCGGAGTCGGACAGCGTTGGGAAGTGGTCGCCCGTTCACGAACACACCCCCTAATTGATTCACTTCGCCGTATTGCTGGACTTGGCCTTCTGAAAGAAACGAATTTTAAATAAACATTATTGGTATTGAAAAAGACCGCGTTGCGGTTTCGTTCAGGTCTCGTATGCGTCGGTCGGTTGTTCTTAGCTTTTAGCACGATGAGTTTCGGGTTTGTTTGGTCTGTTCTCGGTCCGTCACACACTTACGTATCACGTTACGTTGCGCTGTCAAGGTCAACACTGTGCCATGCTATATGAATGGCCAAAAGTGCACTGAATGTTTGCTAAAATGAGTTCTTGTGTTTCAAGAACTTGATGTGAATAATATATGCATAGGTTTGCGTTGAAGCATACTAAGTTTTAACACGCTCAGAGATGTGTTTACTTAGGCATTATTTTTTTGTGTTGGTTTTTTACTTAAAGCGCTAAGTTTTTCGTGTATTTATATAACAAGGCTGCGAATTACTTCGAAATTAATTATATTTAATACTACAATAGGATTAGTACCTCTAAAATGTTTAATTGTTTTTATAAATGCTTCTTATTATATTTCTAATAGCTATATAATAAGATACAAATGTTTAACTCAAAAATAGACTAAATTCAGGGAAGGTCAAAAGGTTTATTTTCGTTAAAATTTCGAAATAAACTAACCTATTCGTATAACAAAATAAAAAACACTACACATGACGTCAGAAAGGCTCTAGTTTCGGAGATATGAATTTTTTAAAATATTCGCGCCCAGACAGAATGACGTCATTCTCTCTTGCGCTTTTATTTTTGTCAAGATTAGGACTTTACAAGTAGATAATGGGGTTATTTTATTACTAGATGTTGGCGCACATTGCTGTATGTGTCATTTGACTTTTCTAGTTTTCTTTATACGTTTCAAACTTATCAATACGCTTTATTTTTTTAAATCAGTACTTTTCAAGACTACTATGTATCAATTTTGTTTACGAACGAGGTGAAACTTGTTAAAAATGATCTAATACCACACTAACAAAATGATTTCTATAGTTTTACTTGATTGGCAACATTGTTAAATGGAAAGGGAAGCGAAAAATTCAAAAATTTTGTGTTAAATTTCAAGTAGGAATAAATATTGTATGTAAACGTTTTAAAGTAATTTTATGCGTTATATACTAATAATAATAGTACAAAATAATGATGTAATATGTTCTTTTCGCCATAGCAATAGTATGCATCTTCCCTATTGTTTATACAGAATTACAAAAACTGTATTATTTAAATAATATAGGTATAGTTTTGGTATCGGAAGTACTTTGATTGCAGTGCATGTGTCATTCTATTTAATTAAAATTGTTTAATTATATTTGGAAAACAGCCATTGTTTTGCCGGTAAACTAGATATTCGTATGTATCTATATGAGTTAATAGATTTAAGCGACCGCTAATCTATAATAGCCAGACAATTTGTTTCGTTGGTTGTACGTATATGTGTGTGTGTGTGTGTATGTATGTATGTAACGTGTACAAATGCTTTACAAAAATACACGAATACTAATTTGCCGTGCAATTCTTACGACCTAACTGATGTCTTTAGATGTGAACGTTCAAATATATAAATAGCACACACGTCTCGCTATTCGTACAACTTTTATTATTTACTAAATCTATTTGCGTCCAACACCTTTTTTTATTCCACTTTTTATGTTTTATTAAACATATATGTATCTATATATGTTTTTAAATCAATCAACATTCAAAACTAACTCAAATACAGTCTAAACAATTTTAATAAAATCATCGAAATAAACAAATATTCCCTAAACAGAGACTAAAATTACACGGAAATGGAATGCGAAACAAGTTGCGCGAAAGAAAAGTTGTGAGCAAGCGAAATAAAGAGCATGCATGAAGAACTTGAGTCAAAATGACGCAAAACAAGTTTGTTTGAATGTTGAAAGATTGTTAATAAGATGTGAACGGAAGTAGTTAGGGGTTTTTGCCACCCTATTTGATGCGAATATGCATGAAGTTATGTATGTATGTATCGTATGTATGTATGTATGTATGTAATTCATATATAGGTACTCAAAGAAATAGATATATAACGCAAAGTTATGTTTATTTAAGGTATTTTCTGGGGTTTCCGAGCACGTGTGTATGTGTATATGCATGCCAGGGACGCACCAGGCCACAACCTTCGACCGACACTAATTGTCATTGATGACATTCCTGTGGGGAAGCTGAATATCTGTAGAGCAACCCCAAACACGACCACGTGCGTTCCCTAGTAACATATTTGTCTCTGCTTGACCAAAATAATAAGTCTAGACAACGCATTAGGGTAGAACGGGGAAAAGAACTAAGTTTAAAATGCGATTTAAATCAATTGACCCGATCTCCTCTACGTTCTTTATATACATAACATCACATTCATTCAGAATGAAGCAAAAGTAGCATGTAAGGAGTGGAATGGTGAAAGATTATTAAGATATGAATGGATGTTAAAAGGTTTTCTACCGCCTCATGTAGTAATAGGTATAAACTTATATAGATATTTGTGTAAAACAAATTTAAAAATCAATTCCCGCATAAATATAAAACATATTTAATACATTGTATTATTTGCTACGTTCAACTAAGGCTCGAGTTGCGTAAACGATTTTACACACCTTGATTCCATTAAAATTAAATTAGATTTTGCATTTAGAAGAGAATTGTATTAATCATAGGACGTCTAATGAACCATTTATCGATTCATAATATAAATATAGCTTGTGTATTAGATAAATAAATACAATTTTATGTATAGACGCGGTTTGGCCACCCCTGACATAACTGTAGAGGCTTAGGTAGCCATTTCGTTTTTTTAGTTCTGTCAGTTGTTTGATCGATCGTGTGCATCGATAAATGTGCGCTGTTATTTTGATTTTAATATCTAATTCTGTGTGAGTTATAGTTGCAAAGTTGTTTAATTGTGTTCGTTCGTGAGTAATTGTGAAACTGATACTAAACGGAGGTTTGGGATCGTAATTATTAAGGGTTATTGGTGATTTTTTTATTCACGGCCTCACTTATAGATGTAAGCTAAAATGGCTTCTTATCGAGTTAAACAATGATATGTTTTAGTGTGTTCGCGTTTTGATCACATTTGTGTCCATTGTGAAATAGTTTTATATGTGTGTGGATTACTTTCTGAAGGAGAAACTGTGTAATGTGTGTTATGCTACTTGTGGGAGATGCATATAAATTGTTTTGTTGAAAAGGCTGATTTCAATCTAATTTATGGCGGGGTAAGTGACACAATATTTATTTATATTGATTATTTGTTGTTATATTTAAGAAAATCATGTGCTTTCACACATTTTCCCCTATTTATGCACCATTATAGTACCATTTGTCATTTATTTTATGTATTCTCTCTGTCTCTCTCTCTATATATATATATATATAATATATATATATATATATATATATGTATATATATATGTATATATATATATATATATATATATATGTATATATATATATATATATATATATATATATATATATATATATATATATATATATATATATATATATATATATATATATGTATATATATTATATATATATATATATATATATATATATATATATGTATGTATATATATATATATATATATATATATATATATATATATATATATATATATATATATATATATATGTATATATATATATATATATATATATATATATATATATATATATATATATATATGTGTATATATATATATATATATATATAGATATATATATATATATATATATATATATATATATATATATATATATATATATATATATATATGTATATATGTATATATAGTATATATATATATATATATATATATATATATGTATATATATATGTATATATATATATATATATATATATATATATATATATATATATATATATATATATATATATATGTATATATATATATTATATATGTATATATATATATATATACGTATATATATATATATATGTATATTATATATATATATATATATATATATATATATATATATATATATATATATATATATATATATATATATATATATATATATATATATATATATATATATGTATATATGTATATATTATATATATATATATATATATATATATATATATATATATATATATATATATATATATATATATATATATCTATATATATATATATTATGTATATATGTATATATATATATATATATATATATATATATATATATATATATATATATATATCTATATATATATATATATATATATATATATATATATATATATATATATATATATATATATATATATATATATATATATATATATATATATATATATATATATATATATATATAAAATGATTAATATGGCGTTTTATGGGGAAAATAAACGTTTTCCTTGAGAATATATAGAAGCCACCCAACATTAGCTGCGAATATATTATATATATATTTTATTTACTGTGTAATTTAAAGTACTTTTGGATGCACACTATCGTATTAACGTTTATGTGCAATTAATGCTTAGCCTTGTCTAATTTATAATTACAATAATTATTTAAACATTGCAATGATTACCACGTGTAGATTTGTATTAATCGGATAGTTTGACTAGTGTATACGACGCGCCAATGAGTAACCATAGATAATCATACTATAATTATGTATAATGAAGACTAAACATATATTTGTGTAGTAAAACGTTGAATGGTGTGTGTGAAACGATTTACTATAATAGATTTGGTGACAAAAACTCTAAATAGTAAAGCTGACATTAGTTTATATATAATTATCTATAAATCTTAAAAATACAAATTATCAAATTAGTACCCAAGAGAAATAATTAATTCCACATAGCAAAAATACAAACATGAAAATAAAACAGTCCGCGCGTTCAAACGAATTGTATGAAGTTTGAAACGGGACAGTATAGCAATAAAGTAGTCGTTTGAAATACATTTCTGTGTGAAAAAGCGGCGGCAGTTCGCGCGTCATTTATTTCCCCACTGGGCGCACTCTTCTGTGGTCGTCTTTCTTTTTTTTTCGGCGATTTTTATTTTTGTTTGTTTGTTTTTACTCGCTTAAAGATCGTAGACAGCGTGTTTGTCAGACGCATATGCAAACACACATTATTCACTACTTGTCGTCTTGACTTGTGCTCTCTAAGCTATATAGCTATAGCGCTGGCACTACGCTTTGACTTTTTTCTAATTTATTTGTAGTGTAGTCGAACATGGCGACAATTTGTTACAGTGTCGAGCACGATGGGCTCGCCAATTAAGACGTTTTGAATCGAAACGGGCTACGCCCCCCGGACATACCGCGCTATTTCATGCGAATTTTACCCAAAACTAAATACGATAGAGCTTAAGCATTCGTTTATGTATCTAAAACGCTAGAATTTCGTTATATATCTTCTATAATTACTATTAATAAATTATATCGCGATTGTAGTCTTATACGTTCTAAATTGAATTCTAATTGTTCTTTTATATCAAATTTGTTTATTTGATGAAAATTCATATTTTGAGAACATTTCTTTGGTGCTTTTATGTTCAAACATATTTATTCATGTATTCTGAGGATGACCTTGCATTCTTACACCATTCATTTCGCCCACGTAAATCTATGTGTACTTTTAACCCGGTCTCCCCTACAAGTATATTTAATGTGACATATATCATGAAATTAAAAAGTCTAGACATATTTTAGTAACAAAAATATCTGTTCTACGTCAAGTTAGATTAAAATGTATACACATATGAATTATTTAGGAACGTAACGTCTATATGTTTGAAAAAAAATGTTTCCCTGTCAAAAGAATTAGTGCTTGTCACTGGACCGAAATCTGAATGAAATCAAAATATGGGTGTTTTAAATTTTTAGTATTAGTTGGGAATTTAATGTGGTGTTATACATATGTAAGTATTATGTGTTTTAAAGCGTATGGTTTGCGGTAGAAAGATGACAGAAGCAAAAGTTTGAACACGTGTTGACAATGTCAACGCGACTTAAATACAAAAGCGGGCCGGCCTTTGATGTGATGGGCCGGTGATGTATGGGCCTGGGCCGGTCGACGCGACACAAATCAATTATACACTGAACATCAGGCTTTTATAATTAAATAATTAACTGCATCTGTATGTATATTTTCTTAATACTCCACTATACGCGATATATTGCCTTGGTGCACAGTGTAGACTTGCCTTTATTAATAGACGATTTTTGGCTAATTAACACTCACTCATAATACATTTATGTCGTTTCTTGAGTGTCAAAAACTAACATTTATTACACATTATTAAGAATTATTATGGCTGGACATTTTTTAGTTTTCAAATGAACTTTAAACCTTACAAAATATTTTCATATACTATTTTAAATTATTTACTAACCTTTATAACGTTTTTCACTAAACTTATTTGTGACACTAACAATAAATGTTAAATGTCAAAATATTTGAATAATTAAAACAATTGACATGCATAGTAGATGCGATTTATTATATATAATTTCCCATACCTACGTAACTATGGCAATATCAATAATATAAGATCTTGTAACTGGTACTTTTTGAAGAAATGTTTCAAACAAAAGTTGTGCAGAATACTAATATCTTTCAATGTTAATGTAACTATATTTATTGTAAGTACAGCCGTTTCGGAGATATAGCAGAAATTGCAAAAAAAGTCTTAAGTAAACATGCACTTCCGGTTTGAATATGCTTTTCAAAAATAGTAGATTTTCCTCACAGGTATATACAAATCTTAAGTTTAAAGTTTTATAATTTTATCTTCAACAGTGTAGGCTGTAGAGCGCAACACACACACACACACACACACACAGACGTCATTCCAAAAATAGTCAGACTCGATTCAGGGAAGGTCAAAAGGTGTATTTCCGTTAAAATGTCGAGTTTTTTTTGCATGATTACAATACTTACTTATTACTTCGTAAAAGAAAGTAAAAACTAACAAATTTCTAACCATAATATAATATAAATATAGTCTAGATACGCGGCAACTACATTACGTCATTTTGTAACTAAAACCTGTCGCAAACTTAATAACATGAAATCCCCTACTGGTATTTTGGTGTGTAGAGAAAACCGCGCGTCCTGGTTGGTTCCGCATCGAATGTAATGGCGTCCGTTGGTGCGACCATGCGAATTTCTGTTAAACAATGTGAATGTAACAACATAATAACGCATGTAGTACGTTTGTAAGTACACCTATGCTTAGATTCACTTCACTTATAATGACAGTTTCTGCGAACTTACAAATAAAACCGCAACGTAATTATCACCACTGATGTATTTTATTGTACGTACCTACAATATATATATATATATATATATATACACATTGTCACCAAACAATGAAAAGTAACACAAACCACCTACATAATATACTTAGTAGGACAATTGAGCACAACGCTGCACCTGTATTACCCTAATAGTGAATGTGTTATAAATATATTAATGACGTCATCTGGTGACTTTTGTTTAAATAGTTTTAAGTATATGCGGTCGAAATCGCGATTAAATTATGAATGTTTTCAATATAAAATAGGCAAATAATAAAATAAATTCGTATCTAGCGAAGATTTGTTGAGTCGTGTGACATTTGATGCATGTGTGCAAAACATATTTCGATTTTCGAATAAATGTAGTAACTGATGTGACGAGTGGCTCAGGTCAAAGCAAAAAAGTCCCTTACCCGACGGCTTCACGTCACGTCACCCTCCATCCAGAATGATTTACGGTTAGCCGCGCCGCTCTGTGTGTGTAATTTGAACCATCTCATATATGTATACCAAAGACGCGCGGTGGCACTGGTACTGGTGTATACTGTATACGATACGCTGCCTGTAGCCTCTGTTGTAGGCTCAACCTTCAAAGCGCCGACACCGACGTTCTGTAAGAGACCCGACCGACGTTATTACGCAGGAAAAAGACGCCCACCCTTCGTTATTCGCCCAGACTATGTTCTATAACTGTGGCAAACATATGAACATCCAAGCGATTTTAATTATTCACGTTTCAAATTACAAATTTATTTTTATTTATTATTAAATGTTCACAATTTTACATATTTCATCTTT
This sequence comes from Nebria ingens riversi, assembly GCA_018344505.1. NCBI lineage: Eukaryota > Metazoa > Arthropoda > Insecta > Coleoptera > Carabidae > Nebria > Nebria ingens. Next base: position 2,402 of record JADQWA010000628.1, on the reverse strand, counting down.
TACACATATTTTAAGTATCAATCTTCAAATACTCTATAGTATTTCACCTTTTCCACATCTCAAAAACGCTATTAAACCACTTTTCACTTAGCATATAATTTAAATATGAATACAGATGACGTACATCCAATATGTTATACACTAGAGTCCCTTAAGCGATCCAAATCACTGAATTAATCAATTTTAACATAAATTACAAGCATTTTGAGGCTCCACACTCAAAAACACCATATTATTCCACACATTCCCCTCCTTTCCGCACTTCAAAAGCACCTTTTGAACCTTTTTAACTCTAAATTAAATTTAAATGTGTACTAAAATATATCCCATATAGTACCACATAAGCGAACATAATTAACTGAATTAATTAATTTAAGATACTTTAGAGGCATTTTAAGCTTCAAAACTCAAATTCTCCATATATTTTCACATATTCCCCCTTTTCCGCACCTTAAAAGCGTCGTTTAAACCCTTTTAACATTAAATTAAATTTAAATGTGATGTTTAAACAAATCAAAATGGCAAATTGACAGATACATGCGCGTAGGAATACATAGAGAACATCAACCCATAATGCGAAAATGTATGAATTTTATGTGTTATGATTTGATAGCCGTCCACGTAGACGGCTGCTTGTTCGGGTTACTTTCGGTGCACCGTGTTAATCTTATGTAAAACGTACTCAGAACTCTTGAGTGTAGATTTGCACTGAAAATTTATTTTAATATTTATATCAATTTACTACGCGCACCTCCCCTATTATTGTAGTCCCTATAATGTGTATATATGGTATATAACGTGTATATATCGTACATTTATCATGTAATTGGTTATTTAAAAACAATTTTTGTTTTCTACTGCGACATTATATATATATATATATATATATATATATATATATATATATATATAAATGTAATTAATTAAATTTTGTTTGTTTGGTTATGACTTATGATTTTCGCATTCAGGCATTAAATTATAACAATCTAGCATGTATTCATAACGGAAATGATGTTATTTGATTATTAGTCTATAAAAAATATTCAGTCGCCACTTCTTGATGGAATAATAGTTTTATTAGTTTTCGAAACGATATAGTTGTACATTTAATTTATATAACTCTATATGTATACTAATAAATCGTTATCGATTTTGAATTATAACTGTAACATTTCGATTAATTCGCAATTTATTTTTGATTAAAAATTAAAATAATGATATGTCCATTTTGAAACTCATTCCCTAACAGCCACACTTACTAATATAATAATGTAGGTAAAGCGTCTGATGTAGCTATTAGAAAATAGAACATTTAAAAAAATCGAATCATTCATAACTTGTCATACGTTCATATACACATTCGGTGCAATTGGCTCTGCATAATACATTTTAGATCATTTGTTAGTAGATCAGGTGCGAACCAGGGCCAAGTTTACACCTAATTTACACCACCCAATGAGCCGACTCTGGTTGGTGATGATGTAGGAAATATTGTAAAAATAGAGAATTTATATATAATTAGTTTATGTATGACATATGTATACCTATAGTATTCGAAAACATGTATGTTTAAAAATTGTTTTAATAATAGTTTTATGCAAGTCTATAAGTAGATATACCTTTTTTTTCTTTTTTCTTTTTTTTTTAACTGTGTAGATTTTCACACTATTATATATGCCGTATAAAATAGTTTGTAAATATACGACGTTAGTCGAGTGTAGTGAACTGTAAATGCATTGAATGCTTAAGCATCTTTGTTTTGTTTTTTGTGAATGTTCATTGTACAACAAAGGGGATCTGTAGCTGTAGAATTTAGCGGTGACAGGGACACTGTGATATATTATTTTCTACACTTGCTCAACTCGCGTTACGTGTTGTTCTAATTCTAAGAACGTTCAATTATAAAACACAACAAAAATGATAACGCAGACGGCTTGGTATACATATTATTTATAAAGACGAAATTATAGTGTGACCTTGCTCCCTAAGAGGGCACCGCTCCATTTAATATATATACGCCTGATATAAAATCACTCTTATATAAAATAGCATATCTCTGACATGTCACTGATACGTAACGTCAAGGGTCACTTCTACTATTTTACTTAAATATGCACAAACACACACACACACACAAATCTCTTTCTCTCACACACACACATACATCTCTCTCTCTCTCTTTCTCACACACACACATCGACACATACACACACACCGACACACACACACAGAAACACACACACACACAGACACACACACACACACACACACACAGAAACACACACACACATACACCGACACACACACACACAGAGCCATACACACACACACTGACACACACACACTGACACACACACACACACACACACACACACAAACACACCATACACACACACACACAC
>JADQWA010000627.1:7500-40319 GCA_018344505.1 Nebria ingens riversi | reverse complement strand
AAGTAAATATTGTAATCATGAAAATAATCGATCTCAAGATTTTAACAGAAATACACCTTTTGACCTGTTTCGAATTGAGTCTGGCTATTTTCGGAATTTTGGAGGTAAAATTAGGTAAGTTAAACTTTAGATTTGTATATGCCCGGCAAAAAAAATTCTTATTTTTGAAAATAATATTCATACCGGAAGTGCATGTTCAGTGTTTACTCAACATTTGCGGTTTCTGGAATATCTTCGAAACGGCTGCACTTACAGTAAAATAAAACCAATTCAAAATGAAAGACATTAATATTTCGCAGATTTCATTTTAATATTTTCTTCATAAAGCTCACCAGTTACAAGAAAATTGCTACAGAAATTCTTGCTTTTCTTATTTATGTTGCCATAGTTCCGTAGGTATAGGATATTATATTTAATAAATCGTATCAACTATGCCTGTCAATTGTTTAATAGAGAAATAAAATGAACTCAAATAAGTTGACGCTTGACAGTTAAAACGTATTGTAAAAAATAGATTTACTGAAAAAATGTTAGCAAAATATAAAAAATACCATATATAATATTTTTGTTGTTTTAAGTCCATTTAAAAACTAAAAAAACGTCCGGCTATTCGTATTTCTAATATAGTGTAATGAAATTTTATTTCTTGTGGATGTTTAAAAATTTATATTTAAGTATCCTTCTATATAAACAAAATATGCCTACTACGTATAAGAAAGTCCAGCACAAGGTCCGGTTGATGCTTCGTTTATTATTCATCTAATTATGTTTAGACATGAAAAATTGATTTTTAGTTATTATATATAGAGGGCTCTGTTATTTAAAAGTACGTCATTCGTTCTTCTAGCCGAAAAAATGGGTGTAATAGTAAAGTGTCTGCTCTTAATGGCAGTATTTTACGCTAATGTAAGTAAAAATGATCTTTGCATAAAATATGTTCAAAAATTGTTTAATTTTGATATTTTTGATTTAGGTACGTAATCTACAAGCTGAAAGTTTTCTCGAAAGCATTTTTGGGGTAAATATTTTGTTTTAAATGTGATATTTAAATAGGTTTGTCATTATTTTCTGATGGTCTTTAGAAAAGTTATGATCATCTCATTCTAAATATTTAAGTATTTGGGCTTCAAAACAAACAAATTTTTTTCCGAAATAAAACCAGAATGCGTAAATTATTAACAAATTTTATTTTTTTGAAATTTATATATAATACATACAAAAAATATATATATCTGCAGTGTATTGCACTGGACTTTCTTGTACGTATTAGGCATTATTTGTTTAGATTTTGTGTTTTGATGACCTCTCTATCTAAACAAAATATGCCTAACACGTATAAGATAATGTTTTAGTCTCTAATGCCCGTTTGCACCATTACAAGTTAATATTTTAGTTTAACTAACCAAAGTTTAAGCTTAATCTACGTTTAAAAATGTAACATGTTGCACAGTTGAAATTATTGTACGGTTACCTAAACTGTAGAATCAAAACTTTTTTCCATGGATTTCTAGGGACTTTCTAAGTTTTAAGTTTGATTTACAACTTCACTTGTAACTGTAGCTATCATTTGTTGTTATTTAAACTATTTTGAAGTTCTGATTACACATTAATATTTAAATTAATAAAGAAATATATTTAAAATGGAGAAGGAAAGTGATTACAAATATTCAAAAATTATATAAATATCCAAAATATTTTTTTTATAACAACAATACTACAAGTAGAATTTTATACTTCGTAAACAGATTACTAAAAAAGGTTACGGCCAATAAATCTTCCAAGTCATTTTCATCATCATCAAATTGTTCCATATTTATTGAAACTTAAACGAGAAAATTATAATTATGCTATTCAAAATATATTTTACGATCTTTAAACAAACTGACAGATTCAATTCAAAATTCCCAAACTTTAGGTTATATTATGATTAAACCGTAGAGATACTACCGCTTAGATTAAACCAATTTTTATAATATTTAATCTCAGCTTAACAGGCTGTGCAACAGATCGAAAACTGTTAATCCACGCTTTAACCTTAAACTACAATGGTGCAAATGGGCATAAATGAACTAAGAACCTAACAAAATATTTATGTATAATATTTTACTAACCATTGAAACACTTTTACACTAGAACTATATAGGCGAATTCACATAAGAAGGACATTTTTGTGGCATGAATCACCACTACCCTCCAAATGATTATATGTAAAAAGTGTATTATTCATGCCACAAAAATGTTCTTACGTGAATTCGACAATTTGTCATAAATATAACTTCCCATACCCACGTAACCATGGTAGCATAAATAAGATTTAAATATTTAAATAATCATTTTTCTTGTAATCGGTAAACTTTTCGAAAAAATTGTTTAAACAAAAGGTTGTGCATAATATTAATATCTTTTATTTTAAATACTAGTATATTTTCTGTAAGTGCCGCTGTTTCGGAGATATTGCAGAATTTTTAAAAAAATGACTAGAGTAAACATGCACTGCCGGTTTGAATATTCATTTCAAAAATAGAAGGTTTTCCTTCGAGCCATATAAAAGTTTTAAGTTTCATGATTATAGCATTGGCCGTTTCGGCTGTAGACGGTTCACACACACACACAAACGGAATTCTGAAAATAGTCAGACTCGACTCAGAGAAGGCGAAAAGATGTATTTCCGTTTAAATCCCGAATTTTCTTTTTTCATGATTACAATACATACAATATGGGAATTATATACATTCGTATAAAAAAGTAAAAAATGCGTTCTAACAATTAATAAACAAGTAAAACACTAATCGAAATTCTAAATAATTAAAGTCGCAAATTAATAATAATAAAAAATATCTATTATTAATTTTTATTTTACAAAGATATATAAAATTGCAAGTTATATATCTTTGTAAAAAAAAAAAATTTTATCACTGTTAATTGACTTAACCAACAGTCACACGTATGTGTTTTTTGTGCTTGTTTTTTGTAAAGAAATATGTCCACGTTTCTTTTTTCAAATTTTATATACAATAACAATAATAAAATAAATCTAATTTTTGCTTCACATTTTAACAACATTTTAAACACGAAAAAATCATCTATTTCTTATGGTAAGGATTTTTGTACATTTATACAATTTTTGTAAAATAACTTATACAATGTTTGCTTTTGCAAAAAAAGAAAAAAAAAAAAAAATATATATATATATATATATATATATATATATAACAGAGGTAGTTGAAGTGACCAACCAATATTAATCAATTTTGTTTTGTTTTATTTAGTCGGAAAGTGGCGAAGAAGGATCAGCTTCAGCTAAACAGCATAATCCTTTGTTTCCACCAAGTAAGCTATATTAATTATATGAGAAATATACTTTTATCTATTATGTACTATAAAAGTTAAGATATTTTACATTGAAAAAGGGTTCATCAGAGTAATTTCTTAGATCTAAATGCAAATGGTAAATCAATTCTATTTCCTTAATAACGTACAAATAATTCAAATTCAAAGAAATATTGCTACTCTTTTTATTTAACAACAAATATAAATTATATATTAGTAATTATATATTGAATACCTATCAGATAAAAATTTTCAATACTAGAATATTTTAAAGATCACACTTACTTCTTTGCACTTCTCACCTGGGCTCCTATTCTGTGTTATAGAAACAGTTTGGTGTTGGCTGTAGTAATGACGTTTAGCTACGTTTAGAATAAACCAAACAAATTCAAATATGACTATGCTAGTGAATTATGTTTAAATACAATTTGAACAGTCAAATAACAGCAGAAGAAACAATATAGGATGCAGCATAGTATGTAGCAACACCTCGACTAGTTCACTGTTGACATTGCATCAATATGTGACACAGAATAGGGGCCCTAGATTGTAAAGATGATTGATATTTGGATTCCCTGAAGAAGTGTTGATTTCAACCCGAAATATCAGATGTATAAATAATACAGTAATTTATAAGAGTTAATTTTGTAACCCTGTTCTATTCAGACCAGTATACCCGCTTTGATTGTTACTTTGATATATATATATATATATATATAATATATATATATATATATATATATATATATATATATATATTATATATATATTCAATTAAAACTGTAGTACCAAAATAATTTACTAAATAGTGGTATATGAATCAATACTCGATCGATTTTTACTTTCTTTTACGAAGTAATAAGTAAGTATTGTTATCACGAAAAAAAAAAACATCGGCCATGTATTGGCCCTAACTTTCTTTTACGTAGTCAGTATATTTAGATTTGATGGTATATAAATAAAAATATAAAAGTTTAAATTTCAAGAAAATATTTTCATTCATTTTCCAATAAAAGTGTAAAGTTAGTTTATAGTCAGATTTCCAAAGAAAACATATGTATTTTAGATTTTAAATGTTGGATTTTATAGTAGTATAAAGAAAATATCATTATTCATTACATACTATAAAAAATTATTATGGCCGGGCATTTTTTAGTTTTCAAATTAACTTTAAACCAGAGAACATATTTATATATAATATTTTAAATTATTTACAAACCTTTGTAGCGGTTTTTCACTAAACTATTTGTGACACTGACAATAATGCCCGTTTGCACCATTGTAGTTTAAGCTTAAAGCGTGGATTAACAGTTTTCGATCTGTTGCACAGCCTGTTAAGCTGAGATTAAATATAATAAAAATTGGTTTAATCTAAGCGGTAGTATCTCTGCGGTTTAATCATAATTTAACCTAAAGTTTGGGAATTTTGAACTGAATCTGTCAGAATTGGTTTGTTTAAAGATAGTAAAATATATTTTGAGTAGCATAATTATAATTTTGTCGTTTAAGTTTCAATAAATATGGAACAATTTGATGATGATGAAAATGATTTGGAAGATTTACTAGCCGTAACATTTTTTCAGTAATCTGTTTACGAAGTATAAAATTCTACTTGTAGTATTGTTGTTATAAAAAAATATTTTGATATTTATATAATTTTTATAATTAATCACTTTCCTTCTCCATTTTAAATATATTTCTTTATTAATTTAAATATTAATGTGTGATCAGAAACTTCAAAATAGTTTAAATAACAACAAATGATAGCTACAGTTACGAGTGAAGTTGTAAATCAAACTAAAAAACTTAGAAAGTCCCTAGAAATCCATGGAAAAAAGTTTTGATTCTACAGCTTAGGTAAACCGTACAATAATTTCAACTGTGCAACATGTTACATTTTTAAACGTAGATTAAGCTTAACCTTCGTTTAGTTAAACTAAAATATTAGATTGTAATGGTGCAAACGGGCATAAATGTTTAATGCCAAAATATTTAAATATTTAAAAACAGTTGACATGCATAGTAGATACGATTTATTTATATATAATTTTCCATACCTATGTAACTATGGCAATATAAATAGGATAATAGCAATTTTCTCGTAACTGGTACACTTTTTGAAGAAATGTTTTAAATAAAAGTTGTTCAAATCATTAATATCTTTCAATTGTATTCTAACTATTTTTACTGTAAGTGCAGCTGTTTCGGAGATATGCAAAAAAAGTGACTCAAGTAAACATGCACTTCCGGTTTGAATATGCTTTTCAAAAATAGGACTTTTCCTTCTAGGCATATACAAATCTTAAGTTGAAAGTTTCATAATTTTATCTTCAACGGTGTAGGCTGTAGAGCGCACACAGACCCACACACACACACACACACACACACACACACACACACACAACTACACACACTGACACACACACACACACACAAACGTCATTCCAAAAATAGTCAGACTCGATTCAGGGAAGGTCAAAAGGTGTATTTCCGTTAAAATTTCGAGATTTTTTTTTTTCGTGATTACAATACTTACTTATTACTTCGTAAAAGAAAGTAAAAATTCTCGAAATTTTAACGGAAATACACCTTTTGACTATCCCTGACTATTTTTGGAATGACGTCTGTGTGTGTGTGTGTGTGTGTGTGTGTCTGTGTGCGCTCTACAGCCTACACCGTTGAAGATAAAATTATGAAACTATTAAACTTAAGATTTGTATATGCCTGGGAGGAAAACCTCTTTAATTTGAAAAGCATATTTAAACCAGAAGTGCATGTTTACTTGAGGTCACTTTTTGCATATCTCCGAAACGGCTGCACTTACAGTAAACATCGGCCATGTATTGGCCCTAAATTTTCTCTTACGTAGTCAGTATATTTTGATTTGATAGTATATAAATTAAAATATAAAATGTTTAAATTTGAAAGAAAATATTTTCATTCATATGTCCAGTAAAATTGTGGTAAAGTTGGATTATGTCAGATTTCTAAAAAAAACATATGTATTTTAGATTTAAAATGTTTCGATTCTATAGTAATATACAGAAAATATAATTATTCATTACACATTATTAAAAATTATTTATGGCCGGACATTTATATTTATATATACTATTTTAAATTATTTACCAACCTTTGTAACGTTTTCTCACTAAACTAATTTGTAACACTGACAATAATGTTAAATGTCAAAAATATTGGAATATTTAAATAATTGACATGCATAGTAGATGCGATTTATTATATATAATTTCCCATACCTACGTAACTATGGCAATATCAATAAGATAAGATCTTGTAACTGGTACTTTTAGTTGTGCAGAATACTAATATCTTTGAATGTTAATGTAACTATATTTATTGTAAGTACAGCCGTATATAAATATATATGTCCGGCCATAATAATTTTTAATAATGTGAAATGAATAATTATATTTTCTGTATATTACTATAGAATCGAACATTTTAAATCTAAAATACATATGTTTTTTTAGAAATCTGACAATAATCTAACATTACAATTTTACTGGACATAATGACTAAAAATATTTTCTTTTAAATTTAAACATTTTATATTTTAATTTATATACTATCAAATCAAAATATACTGACTATGTAAAAGAAAGTTTAGGGCCAATACATGGCCGATGTTTTTCCTAAACGTCAGATTGCCCAATGAAAGACTCAGTTTTACCATTAATTTAAAATAAATATAAATATTATCTCTGGCTTAAAGTTAATTTGAAAACTAAATAATGCCCGGCCATAATAATTTTTAATAATAGATAATGAATAATTATATTTTCTTTATACTACTATAAAATCCAACATTTAAAATCTAAAAATACATATGTTTGCTTTGGAAATCTGACAATAAACTAATTTTACAATTTTATTGAACAATGAATGAAAATATTTTCTTGAAATTTAAACATTTTATATTTTAATTTATATACTATCAAATCTAAATATACTGTCTACGTAAAAGAAAGCTTAAGGCCAACACATGGCCGATGTTTCTTTATATATTAATAAAACGTTTAGTTAATCATTATGTTAATTATCAACTATACTAATCGCAACCTGAACTACGCTGATTCCATATGAAAGAGATTATACCACCTTCTAAATTAGTTTCATATTAAAACTTATAAATTAATATATGTTCCTAAATGGAGCGACACTCATTCTGCCTAGCGGTCAAGATTGTAAATAATATTTGTCCGATTTTGAATACTCATTTTTTACCCTCAACAAACAGTGGTAAGAAAACCCCAATAAACTAGTTTTTGAAAGTCAGCCTCACAAGAAGAAAAAGGATTATTTTAACAGTGATTTTTATTAGAATCTGTTGGTTTAGGGGAGGTCGTAGTAAAACAAACTATTTTATATATTGAGTTTATTATTTAAAGTCTTCTTTTTACAGAACTACGATATATTTTATATTTTATAGTAGTAAACTACGACCTCCACTAAACCAACAGAATCACATGCGTGATTATGTACTGCATTACATTTAATTATGATATGTAGTCATTCTCGCTTTGAAACTTCTTTACTGCAGCACCAATTTCTTATGCTTGTTTTTTTTTTAATTTGTTAAGAAAATTTTAAGTTTTGGTAAATAATGTAATTATATCTTCTCGCACTTTCAAACACTGACACTTTTTTCCATGATTGTATAGCTCTAGAATGGTTCGAAGTTGAACAATCTTATAAATAGATATTTTAATAAGCATCCAGTTAGAATTTTCTATACGAAAAGTATATTTTGTAAATTTGTTTGTTTAAACCCTGTTTCTTGTAAAATTTGCCGTTTTTAGAAGATTAACGTACTTTTTCCGATAATACTATTTCCGAAGCCGAACGAGTATCCCATAAAGGTACCTAGTAACCACGAGGCAGAATGAGTGTTGCCCTCTAATTAAAATCAGTAGCATTGGTCTTTAGAATATTTATACATTGTATTATTTGTATTTGTTGATGTAACAGCATTACACCTACAAATTATTTATAGTTTATTTATATTATAGTATATAATCCCCTTAACAATTTTCAAAGTAGTGGATCTCAAAATGTATTTTAAAGTTACAATAGATAATTGGCTGCATTAAAAATTATAATACTTGTTCTTTTGAAAAAAATAATTTAAAGAAAAATGCTGGACCCTTAAAACAAAGTCCACTCACAGTTCTCAAATATTTCTAGAAGCAAATTAAAAAAATAGAAAAATAGATTTTCGATGCAGGATTCATACTTCTGGCTTTAAATTTGTTTACGTGTGTTCTTATATAATATTTATGGTTATATTTTACCACACTACTGTCGAGCAGAGTACATACTTTTTTTACGAAAATATTTACACCAAAAATGTTAAAATCTATATTTTAAATTACCTTTGTTTCTTAATAAAATGTACTGGCGCTCGAAACTCGCTATTATACTCGTACACTCACACACACATAGATATTTGCAAATTTTATATGAATACAAGATCTTTGCTTAATTATGTACTGCTATGCTAATAAAATATAATTTTTAGCAGGATTGAAGTGGTTTATTAAAAAACTTCATTCGAGCTCGATGATTCGACATTATGACATATAAAATGTCAAAACTTCGAGCTTGAATAAAGTTTTTAAATAAATATCTGCGATCCTGTTAAAAAATTATAATATGAGTATAACTTCAATAATTTTTGGTTTAACTCTGGAAAATATAGTTTATTGTATATTTATTTTGAAGATCGATGTTTTAAATAAATATCGATTTTTTTTGTCTTTTTTTTGCAGTTAGTCAACTCAATACATGCATAAGATTTTTAACTTCACAATATTTTAAAAACTTCGTTGATGCATGTAATTTTTCGATACATTCCGGCCAGTTCCTGAATCAACAACATCATATGCAAAGGAATCCATATTCGGAACTACCTAGATCTGACAAATTGCCTATACAACATACAGCACAAAATCCAGGGCTGTATCCATTCCCATTTAATTTTCCTATGGCAGAGCAGTCAAGTCAATCACATCATGGACACCCAGGATTTGAACAACCAATACTTCAACAAGGAGCCTTTGGTCCTGCCTCTGTTACTCCATCTCATTACCCAGATCTTCCTCTTCACGCCGCCGTTCCTCCTGCCGCTTCTGCATCAGCTCTGGTACCTGCTCCTGCCCCTGCACCAACCCCTGCACCAGCACCTGCACCTGCACCAGCTCCTGCACCTGCACCAGCTCCTGCACCACCCTCCGCACCAGCCCCAGCCCCCCCAATAGGTTAATAAATTAGTAATTTTTGAATTTTGAATATATAAATAACACTTTGTTAATCAAATATACAAGATATATATAATAAGGGAAATATCTGGGACAAGCAAACAATTTTTTTACTTATAAATATATTAATGCTAGAATCAATATGCACAAAGTTAGCAATCCTGTCATCTGGATATAAGTATTGGATCGTTCAATACTCAAGATATCCCATTAGACCAGGATGAATAAAGTTGTTATATACATTTGTTTACTTGTCACGCACACAGATATATATATATATATATATATATAATATATATATATATATATATATATCATATATATATATAATATATATTATTAATATATATATATATATATATATATATATATTTATATATTTATTTATTTTTCGGTGGTGAATGTAATATAAAATAAAAACTTTTAATAAAGGAACATTTATAGCAAAGATAATTTAATTTAAAAAAAAGATAACTCAACATTGTTATAGTATTAGATTATACTATATCCATTATTCTCATAATATAGTACTTAACATTAATTAGTTCCATGTTCTCTTAGCTACAAATAGATATGATGCCATCGTAGTAATATTCGTCTTATGTAAATGGATCATATTTATATCTGTATTGTAAACAGTTTAAATAAACATTATTATTATTATAATCTACAATAATAATTTATTGTTACCTTATATTGTATTCATGTAATTCATTTGGTATTGTTTATTCTTTTTCTCACGCTTTTGATAGTAAAATTAAGCAAAACTAGTTTAATGTCTAAAACACAACAATTTACACGAGATTCATACTCTTTTTTACCAATTTAAAATTCACATTTTGAACGGTTATTATGTAAACTTAACTGATAATACAAAAATGCTGAGTATATAAAGTTGGCAAATAGTTTAAACATGCATACAACTTATTCACTTAGTGACAAAATGGGTCTTCTACTTAAATGTTTTGTTATTCTTGTGTGTTACATTTATGTAAGGCATATATTGCAATTTATTCTAATTATATTTGTTATCGTATTTTTATGTTAAGGTAAATGAAGCTATTGCACCTTTGAAGAACAATGTCAAAGATAGCATAGAGGTAGATTGGCATTAATATATTTATAGTGAAATTTACTAATTGTTTAACATTTTTAGTTCATCCACGACTTGTTTCCTCATGGTCAAGTAAGGTTTAAAATTTCTATCAGGTTGACTTTTATTGTATTATATATTCAATTTTTTTTTTTTTTGTAGGCTAACAAAAACCAAAATCAATCGTGTGAGCAATTAAAACAAGTAAGTAATTTATTTATATATAATTTTAATGAAAGAAGATTTAATTCTTCGGCTATTTAAAAACACAAATTATTTATACATATCCAAACGGAAATTGTTTCCAGTAAACTTGAATATCTTTACTAAATCAAAATATTTTATTTATGAAAATGAGTATTTTTATTTATGGTAATAAAAATTTCCTCCAAAACAGAGTTAAACATATAATTAAATATCAAAACAACGTACTTATATGCACAATGAAAATACCATCTAACTCTGAATTATTAAGGTTGGCGTACATTTTATTTTAGTAAAGTAAGTATTAGAAAACGAAATTGGCCAACATTTATAATATTGTTATTATTTAAATAATCAAAAATCGCACCGAAAATCGCCATGTTTTCTTTCTTTGGTGACTTAATCTACATCCAATATATATATAATATATATATATATATATATATATATATATATATATATATATATATATATATATATATGTATATATATATATATATACGATATATATATATATATATATATATATATATATATATATTTATATATATATATATATATATATAAATATAAATTTCATAACCAATAATTATATACATTAATTGATATTTAATTATAATTATAACTTTATTACTGAAATTATTTTCAGAAGTTGGAGATTTGTCTCAGGATGATAGATAGCGTTTTCTTCCACCACGAACGCTGCGATAACGCAAATTGCAAATCTTGCAAAAATGGCCCTCCGGAAGGAAAACCAAACACTGAGGAAAAAAAGAGTGATGATGATAAGATAGATAACGATAAGAAAGATGATGATAAGAAAGATGTTGAAAAGAAAGATAATGATAAGAAAGATGGGAAAGTTAAGGCGGATAATGTATTAAAACTACTTTCTAGTCAAAGGCGCAAGTAATATGGACTGCATCTTGTCAGCTCTAATTTTTGCAAGTTCAATTAATTGATAATATATATATACTTTTTTAAATTGTGAAACTATTAGATCTAAATTTTATAATGTTAACATATAAATCAATAAAATAGAAAAAAATATTACTTAATTTCTGACCGTTCTTTTATGCAATTAAAGCCGATATTTTTTGTGTATATTAGTATTTTGTACAACTTTTCTTGAAACATTTCTTCAAAAAGTACCAGTTACAAGATCTTATCTTATTGATATTGCCATAGTTACATAGGTATGGAAAATTATATATAATAAATCGTATCTACTATGCATGTCAACTGTTTTAAAATATTCAAATATTTTGACATTTAACATTTATTGCCAGTGTCACAAATAAATTTAGTGAAAAAAGCGTTACAAAAGTTAGTAAATAATTTAAAATATTATATATAAATATTTTCTCTGGTTTAAAGTTAATTTGAAAACTAAAAAATGCCCGGCCATAATAATTTTTAATAATATGTAATGAATAATTATATTTTCTTTATACTACTATAAAACCCAACATTTAAAATCTAAAATACATATGTTTTCTTTGGAAATCTGACAATAAACTAACTTTACATTTTTATTGGACAATGAATGAAAATATTTTCTTGAAATTTAAACATTTTATATTTTTTATTTATATACTATCAAATCAAAATATACAGACTACGTAAAAGAAAGTTTAGGGCCAACACATGGCCGATGTTTTCTTAGTGTTCTCAGTAATATAAGTGTCACGAACATCTGACTTGACAATTTTTTCTTTTTCGTTTTTATTTTTAGATACTTCAACAATTTGCTCTGAGATTTATAATGCATTTATTTTTAAAATAAAGAGTTTACCCAAAATACCGTCCTTTGGTATAGGGAACGACGAAGATACTAAATGAAATTCGGTAGGCTCTGCGTTTTCGCCTAGATTAATATTTACAATTCCAAGTGTAGAGACAGGAGTATCACTGATACCAGATAATAAAATTTATGAGATCCATCAAAATACAGATCAGGTTCGATGTTGGTTGTTTTGATTATATTGACTTCGGATGCCGTATCTAACAAGAGTTCAAATTTACCGACTTCTGAATGATTGCTTTTTAAAATTAAATGGTCGTTATTTAACAGATGTATTTTATAGACTTTTCGTGTTTTGGCGAGGATTATGCACATTGATAGATTTTACATTTCTCATTGGTTGCTGATCGGTTTCTGTTGATGTAGATGGATTTCCGATATGATTAATCGAGTTATTCCGAAATTGATTATTAGGATTTGTTCGCGATTGATTGTAGTTACTGTTATTGACACGTTTTCGTTTGAAGCAATTCTCAATTGAATGACCCGAAGTTTTGTAATATCTGCAGATTACGTATGTATTATTTTCTCTTTTAAATTGAATATTTCCGTATTGATTATTACGCGCATAGGATGACTGATATGTATTATAGGACTGAACATTTTTGGATCGACACTGACTTGCAATATGACCTAGTTTTAAACAATTATTACATTTGATAGGCATCTATTTATTTCAAAATTTTGAGCTCTTCTTCTAGGGCTTTAATTGTACATTCTTCGAATGTTTGGTATGTTTTTGATTTAACATAGATTTTTAAAGGGTTTTTAAATCCTTCAATATATTGAGTTAAGGTTTGATCTTGTAGGACTTGACGTATAGTTTCACATTGAGCAGGGGATTTACCTTTGCAAAGTATTTCTAGCATTGCATGATATAACGTTTCGAGACGTCGAGAATATTCTAATACAGATTCATTTTGATATTGAGAGCATTTATTGAATTCTAATTGAAATCAGTTAGAGTACGCTGGCCAATAATACCATTGGTTAGAATAGTTTTTAATTGATCATATGTATTGATTTCTCTAAATTTTATGAGATTAAATGCTTTACCTTTTAGTTTTGTTAAAATATCTGTTACTACAATAGGTACTAAATTTTCGGCTACGCTTGTTATGACAAAGTCGCACGCGTTAAGGAACATACTAAGTTCATCAAGATTTTCTCCTTCCAGAATTGGAATGAATTTAATGCGCTTTCTAAACTTAATAGATTATCACCCATTATTGAATTGTGATTTGATGCAAAGTTATAAAATGGATTGATTGATGGAACGTTTGCAAACTCTTCTGATATATGGATATTTGATAAGTTACTTAGAGAGACAGTAACACGTTTATGCATTAATATTTTTAATTTGAGATAGCAAAAGGGTAGAATATGTTAGGATTATTCACAGCACAAACACTATAGCACTTTTCTTCATAGTTAAAATGCGAAGATGGTCGTCCTGGTTGATGATGTGGGGAAACTTGAAATCGAGATAATGGTCCTCGGTTCTCGTATCGATCAGGATTCAGGAATCGATGTTTCGCTGGTTGATTCTTGTTGATTTAAAGTCTTGGAAGACACCACACTTTTTCACAACTTTAATGTTGATTGAATTTTGTGTGCTTAAACAATCCCACCGCTGCCACCACTGTTATGTTTTACGGTAGTTCAATTTTGAATGTGTTATTTATTAATGTTGCAAATAAATAGACTTTCTTGAACTTAACATAAAAGAATTTATTGAAGACGTAAGTTTAACGCTGTACAATTGTTTGCATGTGAGCGTTCGAACCATTCTAACTCCTACTTGCTACTACCTTTTCTGATTAGCAACAACAGTTTAATAAAGCGTTTATGCTTACTAAGGGATACTAAGCGACATAGCGACATTCGTCTCACCTTCAACGGATGTATCAAGTTGAGCTGATATGGCAAAACTGTGTGAAGATTATAATATGAAATGCGAGGGCATAACAGCAGCTCGTAATTTGCTTGAAAGTTGCACGCAATTAAAAAACATTGGCCATGTGTTGGCCCTAAACTTACTTTTACGTAGTCAGTATATTTAGATTTGATAGTACATAAATAAAAAAAATAAAATGTTTAAATTTCAAGAAAATATTTTCATTCATTGTCTAATAAAATTGTAAAGTTAGTTTATTGCCAATTTCGAAAGAAAACATATGTATTTTAGATTTTAAATGTTGGATTTTATAGTAGTACAAAGAAAATATCATTATTCATTACATATTATTAAAAATTATTATGGCCGGGCATTTTTTAGTTTTCAAATAACTTTAAACCAGAGAAAATATTTATATATATTTTGGGTAAAGTGAGTATTAGGAGGGCCACTGACAGTTGCTAACCAGTTGCCAACGAAATACACTGAAAGTATACCCTACGATGTGATTTGCCCCTTCAGCCAGGGCAAGGATTAGGTTTTTGGCGGGGGGGGGGGGGGAGGTACAGATCAAGAAAACCCTTTCGATGAACTATCTGGAACTATCCTTCAGCGGTTATGCTTTTTTTTGACATACGTCAGTAGCCCTCCTAAGACTCACTTTTACCAATATTTTAAATTATTTACTAACCTTTGTAACGCTTTTTCACTAAACTTATTTGTGACGCTGACAGTAAATGTAAAATGTCAAAATATTTGAATATTTTAAAACAGTTGACATGCATAGTAGATACGATTTATTATATATAATTTTCCATACCTATGTAACTATGGCAATATGAATAGGGTAATAGCAATTTTCTCGTAACTGGTACACTTTTTGAAGAAATGTTTCAAACAAAAGTTGTTCAAATCATTAATATCTTTCAATTGTATTCTTACTATTTTTACTGTAAGTGCAGCCGTTTCGGAGATATGCAAAAAAGTGACTCAAGTAAACATGCACTTCCGGTTTGAATATGCTTTTCAAAAATAGGAGGTTTTCTTCCCAGGCATATACAAATCTTAAGTTTAAAGTTTCATAATTTTATCTTCAACTGTGTAGCCTGTAGAGCGCTCACAGCCATACACACACACACACGCAGCCGTCATTCAAAAATAGTCAGACTCGATTCAGGGAAGGTCAAAAGCTGTATTTCCGTTAAAATTTCGAGTTCTTTTTTTTCGTGATTACAATACTTACTTATTACTTCGTAAAAGAAAGTAATAAGCATAATTGAAGCTCTATTTTGTACGAGTATAACACCTTCGCGACGAGATATTATACGTCTAGCTTCGGTTGCTCCTTGGTTTTTTAATTCATCACATATTTCATCTGTTGTACAATTGAGTAGGTCTCTGCATGTAATAATTCCTTTGCAGGAATTTAAAGATACAATTGAAAAATCCTTCAATTTGGTTGTAGATAACAGCTTATTAGTTTGTTTTGAATTTTTAGTATATATTAAAATGCCCAAACGCATTTTCTTTTAGGATTTTAATTCACCAACAACACTGAACAAGAACTTACTTAGTACAAATGGATTAAATTTATAAAAATCGGATCCATCACTACGTTTAGCCACCAGAAACTGGGGTGCAAGACCATAGGGAGCCAGGAGTAAAAGTTATAACACACAAACAAAAAAACACAGCAAATATAACGAAATACAGAAGTATTTTAAGCAAAACCGAATATAAACAGTCGAAAAAACGACCAAAATGGCACGATACAAACACAGAGAACGAAGATATTCCAGTTGGAACCAGTGATACAAAGGTTTAAAATCGGTGTAACACATTTCAAACTAATACATTTTGGCGATGCAACGATGACGTCACTCCCGCAACTGTTTGAACCTGTTTAAAACCGTTCTGCTAGGAGATTTAAAGATTAAAAAGGTTTCATACAAAAGCGTGGGAACATAACTATCAGATTTAAGTTTGGTTTTTAGTTTATTTTGTTATTAATGACGATTTATATGGATGTTAAACTAGTAAACCCATATAAATTTAAGAAAGTCATAACAAGCAATTTTGTTTAATAGTTTGTAAAACGTTACTCTATTCATACTGCATAAAGCAAAAAAGTCGTATTTCAAATATTTATTAATCCAATCTTCAAAATATACTTCAATTCTTAAATGTGATAGTGGATGATTTAATAATAGTAGCATAATCATATTGTCATCATTATTATGTAGTAATGTTTCAATTAAGTATAGCTAACTGATTTAAAGTGAATTTATGTATATTGTTTATTAAATAAATAATATTTAATGCTTCCGGGTTCACCTTAAGCTGCAAATTTAAGTTGTAGATTAGAAACTTATAGCTGAATATGACAGTTGAAGTGCAGTTCCACCAGGTATAAACAGTGCATTTCAGCGCAGCTAAATTTAATGACGTCAGCTATGAAATTGTTTTAAAAACTATGACGTTACGGTTCAAACTAGTGTATCGCTGGAAAACAGCTTAGGTTAAACTTGCTCACAATGTTTGTTTACAAATAAAAATAGTTAAATACGTCCGTTCATTCTGACAGCTAGTACACGACTTAAATATTATTATATTCTGATCTATAAATTTTAAAATAATTACGATTTGAAATGCTAATAATTTTAAAGCATACTTTATTTCACATGTTAGATAAAATGTACAAAATAATAGTATTATGCATTTATTAAATCACAAAATTAATAAGCACTGTTTTTGATGCATTCTTTGAATTCGTTAATGCTATCCTCTGCTTGGGAAGAGGTTTGTTGTCGGACATTGTCAACGCAAGTAGCTAATTCAACTGTTATATTTTTGGCCAAATCGGCAGCCTTGACGAGATCTTTGCTGATATCAACTAATTCTTGTTTGATTGGCTCAACTTCATTTTTCAAGCATGTGATAATAGTGATTGGGTTAGAAAGACAATTACGTAATCTCTGTGCGACATCTTTGCTAAGGGCTTCGAATTTTTCGTTGAGAAGAGCTACTTGTTCTTTGAGGCCATCGCTATTTGTTTGAGCAACGCTTACGCATTCGTTAATTTCTTTCGACGCGTTTTCAGTGATCGTCTCAATTTTCTCACGTAGAGGTCCGCCACATTTGCGGCCGATTTCACCAGCTTCAGCAATGATTTCTTCTACTTTGTTCTTGATATCACCAATGAGTTTCTGTATTCTTTCGGATACATCTTTGATTATCTCATTGATTTTCTCATCGATTTGTTTAATGATGGTTCCGAAATTTTTGATTAAATCACTAATAGCGGTCTTGATCTTTTCAATCAATTCCTGGATAATATCACCAATTCCTTTGGTGTTGCTGTCGTATTCTACAACAGTACGAGCTTGGAAACCCTAAACAAGAGAATATAATTAATAATGAATAGAATAGTTATTATTTTGCGAAAGATGGTAACATAATTAATAGTATTTATGTTTAATCGAAGTTATTTCACATAGTTTAATATCAGAAGAAAACTAGTTGGCAATTGTTTATTGGGCGAAGAAAATCAAATTAGAATTAAGTAAGTTTTTTTTAATTTATGTAAAAGAAATATATTGAAATTAGGTAAAAATATTAAAAACATAAATCGTCAAACTGCAAATAATAAGTTAAATATGCACAACATTGATTTTATTACAATGCAAAAGCAAAAAAACTTTCGCTTGATTAAAATTAATTTGTTAATGCTAAAATGAATTTTATATAGAAGAAGAAGAATTGATCTTATATATTTTGATTTAATGTAAATATAATTATGTTTTCTGTTAATAGGTATAATTATTTTTTGAATGAACAATTATTGAAGCAATAATAATCATTTATAGCAAGGACGCCCTAGAAATTTTATTGGTATCCATGCTACTAAAATGCTTGAAAGTATTCATTGAATAAATCATAGAACATGGTTGCATTCAAATAAGGAAACAGCACTCTAATATTTCGCACAGTAATATTTTAGTAACAAATTATATAAATGTATCATTTATGGTGTACATTTAAAAAAGTATTTTATTCTACAATATTAAATGGATTTCTAAATCACAATGCTGCTTCAGTCTCTATTATTTCTCTATATGTTTGTTTAATGAGGATGCGAAAAATTACAGCCTTAGTTAGATCAGGCAATTAAAATCGTAAAACAACTTTAAATTAATGTTAATTTAGGTTTTGATAAGGATAATATAACTGTTTGCTTACCTGGAAGGCGCAGATGGCCACGATGAGGAAGAATGCGTATTTCATCATTTTGATACTTGCTGATTTGTACGAAACAAAACTGTAATGATGCTCAATCACAGCAAAAGTATCAGCTTTTATACTAAAAATTGAAGTTTTTTTTTATCAGAATCCGCACCGACAGAAAACCAATTTTTTAAATCATTGATCTCATATTATATCTTATCACGATTATTCTTAACCTTGAAACTGACTTATATTGTTTTTCTAAGTGTAATATAATATTATCTGATTTTTAAAATCTTTATGATTCCATTTCGTACATGATCCAAATTGTTCATATTAGAAGTTGCTCTTTGCCCGATTGAAGTTCACCAAAAATAGTTGAAATGGATAACATATTTTCTATTGTAGCAAACAACGGTTTCTTTGAACTGATACTTGGTCTTCACTAAGTAATAATTATAGAAGGATTATATAATCATATAATGATTACCACGTGTAATTTATATGTATAGTCACTGGCGCGTAAAAAACAAATCATGGTGCCTTCTTTACATTAATCTATACGCACTAATTGTGGTAATAACAATCGTAATTTGGTTTGATGCATTATTAATCATTTATTTCTATGAAAATATTAACATTAATATTATTCAATTATAAAAAAAGCAGCTAAAATTCTAAACTAATGATAAATGTAGTTTAAATATAAAGTTAGTATGTACTACATCTATAACAATTATGTATATTTCATGTTATTAATTTTGATTTCAAGTGTCTCTATGAGAAGAATGAAACACCATAACTAAAATCCCCTACAATTTTCATCAATGAAAATATTCCAATTTTGTGTATCAAGAAATAGATGAAGTAATAGAAAATGAAATAAAAATGAAAAAACAATTGGCTACGTTAATGCTCAGAGCTGTTTAGCATTGGCTGTGCCAATGCCTAAAGTTTGGCATGGCGAGTTTCTGAATAAATAAACAATATATTTATAACGATCAAAGCAACAATTAAACAATGGCATAGTAATCAATCAAAGATATATTTATTAATACCTTGGTTATTATAATTAGTATACTCGGCGAGTTGTTGCCTAAACGTTGGCATGTCGAATTTCTGTATAAATAACTATTATTGCACTATAATTAAAATAATCGAAGTAACAATCAAATCAACAACGATATAGTAATCAATTTAAAATACCAACTGTCATATGCATTAGTCAATGTATCACGCAAGCAGGGAAAAAACAAAAACAGTTCAATTGCTTTTTTTATTGATTTTAATTAATTTTAAAAATGATTATTTTCATTATTCTTTTACGGCTTTCAGTTATAACCTAAATTAACTTTAAATACATCAAGCATTTGTAATTTTACTTAGATTTTTTTAGTATAATTAATAATTTTGTGCTTTATTTTAAAGAAATTATATGTTCATTATTTGTTTTCGGCTTTCAGTTAGAATCTGAAAAATGTTTAAATACATGAAATAATTTGGAATGTTACGTAAACATTTTCGGTATAATTAAAAATTTAATAAGTGCTTTTTAATTTTTTTTTTTGCGGGTTCAATATCTCCTGCAGTACAGCTTTGATTGGATTTAAAATACAACCGGATGGAATTGCGCACCTACACAACATGTATGCCAAATTTGGTTTAAATCGGTTTAGTAACTTCAGAGGAGTAGTATGCTTGTTTTAAATAGTGGTTGCAAATGCTTGAATAGAAACTTCCATTATAATAGCACAAAAAAGAACATTGGCGCAGTTTGGCATGACGAATTTCTTAATAAATGTACAATATTTATGCTATAATTAAAATGATCAAAGTAACAATCAAATCAGCAATGTCATATAATCAATCAAAGATATCTATTTTATATCTTGAATATTATAAAAAGTACATATATAGCGAGCTGTTTGGTATTGGCTGTGCCAAGTTTTGCATGGCGAATTTCTAAATAAATAAACAATATATATACAAAAATTAAAGTGATCAGAACAACAATTATATCAACAATGGTATAGTAATCAATCAAAGATATGGATATTATAAAATGTATATTCAGTGAGCAGTGCCCTAAACGTTGGCATGCCGAATTTCTCTATAAATAAACATTACACTATTATTAAAATATTCGTAGGAACAATCAATTCAACAATGATATCAGTAGTTATCAATCTAAAATATCAACTGTCATATGTATTAGTCAAACCAACGCGCAATCCAGAAAAAATAAAAACAGTTTAATTGTTTTTATTTATTTTAAAAATTATTATTTTTATAATTTTTTACGGCTTTCAGTTATAATCTGAATAGAAAATTAATGTTACTCAGTTTTTTTGTTGATATAGTTAAAATATTTATAAGTGCTTATTCTTTTTTTGCGGGCCAAATATTTCCTCAAGTACGGTTCTAATTGGAATTAAAATGCGATCGGGATTAATGGAACTGCTACACAATACGTGTACCAAATTTGGTTGAAATCGGTTTGCTACCTTCAGAGGAGTAGAGGTGACAAAAATCTCGTCTTATGACTAGCGAGCGACCATCATGTTACCAAGAATATGACATATTGACATTTTCAAAATCAGAGTGATAAATGACGAATTTTTTGTTAAGGAAAATTTTCAATCCGACATGTTACAGACAAATTATGCAGATAAACACTTCTGAACTACGTACGGCGAGCTAAATATGTATAATATTCATTGTAACTCAACTTTTTACACGATTCTATCTATTTTTTAAAACATTTCGTCTTTACTTCTGTCTTCAAGGGCGTGTTTTTTTTAGCTCGCCGTACAGGGGAATTGCTGGCTAGCGCATTTCTCGATGCTTTTATATACCATCCGATTATGCACGACATACGTTACACGATCCTTATGATTCCGCTTTTGTATTAGACAGCGATGGCGTATCGCTCGTACGAAATTCTTATTTCGACTACTAATTACGTACAGTCCGAGCGAAATGTAACTGTAAACCTAACAATCATTCGTGACAGGAATGCTCGGTGCCTGGTCATTGTCATAAGGAAGTTGTAGTTTACTAAGCGAATAAGTCAGAGATCTTCAAAATAAATAGATTAGTTTTCAAAATTGAAATATATTATTTAAGGCACAATAATAATTTAAGGAATAATAGAACAAAGAGAAACTGGAGTAAAACATTTAATAATAAAAGAATATGATAATCAAAACAAATATTTATAAATACAGATATAATAAATGACGACATGAATAAATAAAAGTTAACCTCCTCTTCTGGTTGAAGAACTTTGTTTAATTTTTTGTCGTCTGTATATCTAGGATCAACAATTTTTGGTAAAATACAATCCATGTAAAATCTTATCAATTTTTCCTGCAATTTAGTTTTCCAAATAGCCTCGTCATACACTATTATCTCTGTTTTCATAAAATATATTTTAGATATTCATACCCTCAAAATACCTACATTCCTTTTTCCCTGTAACTCGTTCTTCTTGAAAATATGTATCACTAATTTTTTTGTTCAAAAATCTCTTTTCATTTTAATTAAAGCTTTTTCAATCAGTTTTTGGACATTTTGTTTCAATTATTGTATCATTATTTACTAATCCGTCAGGAGAAGTACCAAGATTTTTTTTTCTGCCGTATGGGTTAATTTTCAAATTTTGTTGTTCTTCCAACTGACTTTTTGCAATTTCTTCATTCTGTGTTGCATGCTGCAGTGATACAATACTCATATTTTTCGCAGAATAAAGTAGATATTTAACTAAGTTGACGCAACTTGTGTCAGATCTTCTATTACAGGCCTGGGCAAACTGCGGCCCACTAAGTATTTTTGTGGGACCCACCGTTCATTTTATATTCTAATGTGGCCTTTCATCCAAAAAGTTTGCCAAGGCCTGTTCTATTACAAACCCGACTAACATTAAAAGCGGCAAATAGTTTTCTTCTAACCATAGTTCCTGTCTGTTTGAAGTATAGTTTCCGTTTCAAACTGTATTCATTCATTATCTGATATCAGAAGATTTCGCAAAATTTTCTGCTTTTCTAACACAGAAATATCACTGTCCATATCTGGTTGTTCACAATTAGGCCCGTAATGTGGCTCAGCTTGCTTTTTACTTCCAAATAAACACTTTTTCACTGATTTATTTTTAAATTTATATGCATTAGTGCATTTTGTCTTATTTTGTCGACGAATCTCGAATTTTTTTTTTATTTGTGATGGACTTGTTTCGTGAATTACTTTATGTACCTCGTAATGTGGACATTTGGAGTTGAAAAAGACAACATTTAGCCTGATATGATCTGGATTTTGAGTTGTTTATGCGTTGTTCAACTCTGTTGTTGTCAACATCATACATTAAGCTTCTAGAATGTTTGGAGATTAATAATAAATTGAATTCTATTAAAAAAATCTGGATATTTTTTTATATCATTGTATAAATTAATGTCATCATTTTTTTTACTGAAATAAGTTACACAATATTAATGAGCTCCAAAAACGTGGCGAGAGTATTATCTATATCAGATTTTATTAATGATAATTTTTCTGATTTTGTTGTAGATTCTTCGGACTTTCGATAACGAATTGAACCAATAACAGCACGCCGAATTCTTAAAATTCTATCAGATAAATTACATCTAATTACTATTGAAAAATTTGAGTCTGTCGCAAGTTTTTAATTTGTGGTAAAAATTACGCAATAAGTGATTTCTGCATTCGATTTTTTCAATTGTTGTAACTTTATACGGTTTCGCTTGTAAAATTTGTTTGTACATGCTACTATTACTTTGGTATATTTTATGCCATACATTGGCAAATTCTGCTTGAAACCTTCAACTAGTATAACAGCTTCCATGTTTGTTGATGAACCACTATAATTTTTATAACACGTGTGTTCGGGGCAAATTTTATTTTTGCTGGACGCCCTTGAACATACCGCACAATATTTATTTTTTATGCCAATAGATAACACCTCACCTAATTTCTGTCCAACAATGGCTGCTGCTCTAGAGCGACCATTGTAATTAGTCCGGTAACTTCTTTTACACTAAGAACCATCTGCGATAATTGTTATACAAGGAATTCAATTACTGTCAACGTTATTGGCACTGATTACAAAATTAGCTTTTCTTTTCGCTGCCTCTAGCATTTTTAAAAATGCAGTTTGTTCTCAAGCGTCGCTAACAATTATATGGATTTTGTTGTAAGTGTCGAAAGATAAACAAGGAATATTCATTGTGCACAAATATTCTTCGAGATTATAAAATCCACCTATTCCTATTATTCCCTAAACTGCCAAGGTATTTATTTTTGATGTTGGTTTATTTGTAGTTATGGTAAAGTATTTATTGCACATGTTGCACTTGAATAATATAGATGAATCAAGACCACGTTTAATTTCTTTAATCACATTTAAATCTCTCATTGTGCAACCAAATTTTTCTCCGTAACAACTAACTGTTATTAGAGAATTTAAGATATGAGAAATATTGACAATGCGATTTCCCTCTAAAATGTTATTGTTTTCTTCTAATTCCATACTAACTGGAGTACTATTTACCTGAAAAATCGAAGTGTTTTATCGTTACGTGCAAAATCTGTTATTTTATATTCGCGAATGTTAATGTGCATTAATCAATAAAAATTATAACTATTAATAGCGATAGATCTTGATATATAGTAAATAAAATGTTTTTAAAACTTACCTGGCAATGTGTGGTAATAGCATCATTATTGTTCAATACAGAAACATGTTCATTCATTATTTTCGAAGGTAATATTTGCCTATATTTATCAATTCATGAATAATTTTAATAAACATTTAAGAAAATGAATTGTTACAAGATACAAGCTTAATACATGATACAAGCCTAATTTAGTTCTCTTCGGAGTTGTATCATTTTGCACATTCATTTTTCATTTCTATTTCAAATGTATTTCCAACACTAAATACACGTAGAGCATACCATCAACTACACAACAATTGATTTTAGTCGTTGAATGTACTAGCAAGTGTGGTTGTTAGCCGATAGAGGCACCACTGCGCGAATATCAGAATTGCGAGAAAATATGTTCGAACTTTCATGAAATAAACTGTTCAAAACTAAATGTTTTACATAAAATTGAACATATGACACAAGATGAAGCATGTATCTATCCACGTTGATGTGTAAATATAGGGTTTTCATTAATTGTTATGAATAATTAGTCATTGAATTTAGTTTGATTTTGATGTATTTACCAGACAATTATTTAATAAATTTAAATAATAATATTAAAATAAAATATCAACGCATGTAGATAATACTTTCTTTTGATTATAAGTTTTTTAATTCATTCAAAAACTTTTAAGATAGTTGCTAGAAACGTATAATAATAACAGAACTTTCGGGTGATTCGTAGACTAACCGTAGATTCCTCTTAAGCATTACTCGTATATGAGATATATGTTCAACATATTTTGTAGATTAGACAATGCCTGATTTGTAATTCATAATTTTCTACATTTTTTAAACAGATTTATAGACTACTTGCTCTTAATCCAGACAAAAATGTACTACGGTTGAAATGCATCGTATCGACAAGGTATAATGTAAAACTACACACCCAAAAATTATGTTCCGAAAATTTTATAATAGAAATTATAAAACTCTAGTATATCAAGTACCTAGCTAAATTTAAAAAACTTTCAAAAATAAACTCGACTATAACAAAATGTTAGAATATACATTGTGGAACCACTAAGATAATCCTGGATATTTATGATAAAACTATACCGCATTTAATAATAATAATGTTCTAGCATCTTTATTAGCTGAATTAGACAACGTGAATATAATTAACATTTAGAGAGTTATATCAGCGTCAAAATCTAATGAATTATATTTAACATTGAAGCATAAGGAAAAAAAATCGTTTTAAGTATAACTTTAATTCACTTAGGCCCGTTTTCACCAAGCTCAGTTAAACAATTTATTCTTGAGATTAAAACAACCTGGAGAATAAATACTACTTAACTGTTGATTTTTGTTTCGCGTACCTTAGTTAATACTTAACAACGGTATAAATGAAATGGTTAAACTAATCTGCCCAATTTCGTAGGGATACATATTTAACATCCGTATTAATTATGTGACAGTGCTTGACAGTTTACATTTACAATAAACAAAAAATTAATTTGTTGTAAATAGAAAGCTTACCTTTCTGATTGCTACTTTACTGGTGTTTTAACTTAAAGCATTTTAAGCTGTTCTATAAATATGCATTACCAATATTTCTTAAAATAATTACTTGTAATATGTGCCAATAAATCCAAAGACCACAAAAAAAACATCGGCCATGTGTTGGCCCTAACCTTTCTTTTACGTAGTCAGTATATTTTGATTTGATAGTATATAAATTAAAATATAAAATGTTTAAATTTAAAGAAAATATTTCCATTCATTTGTAAAGCTAGATTATTGTCAGATTTCTAAAAAAAACATATGTATTTTAATATAAAGAAAATATAATTATTCATTACACATTATTACCAAAAATTATTATATCTGGACATTTTTTAGTTTTCAAATGCACTTTAAACCTTACAAAATATTTTCATATAATATTTTAAATTATTTACTAACCGTTGTAACGTTTTTTCACAAAACTTATTTGTGACACTAACAATAAATGTTAAATGTCAAAATATTTGAATATTTAAAACAATTGACATGCATAGTAGATGCGATTTATTATATATAATTTCCCATACCAACGTAACTATGGCAATGTCAATAAGATAAGATCTTGTAACTGGTACTTTTTGAAGAAATTTTTCAAACAAAAGTTGTGCAGAATACTAATATTTTTCAATTTTATTCTAATAATTTTTACTGCAAGTATAGCCGTTTCGGAGATATTGCAGAAATTGCAAAAAAAGTCTCAAGTAAACATGCACTTCCGGTTTGAATAAGCTTTTCAAAAATAGGACGTTTTCCTCCCAGGCATATACAAATCTTAAGTTTAAAGTTTCATAATTTTATCTTCAACGATGTAGGCTGTAGAGCGCATACACACAGACACACACACACACAGACGTCATTCCAAAAATAGTCAGACTCGATTCAGGGAAGGTCAAAAGGTGTATTTCCGTTAAAATTTCAAGAATTTTTTTTTTCGTGATTACAATACTTACTTATTATTTGTAAAAGAAAGTAAAAACATCGGCCATGTGTTGGCCCTAAACTTTCTTTTAGGTGGTCAGTATATTTTGATTTGATAGTATATAAATTAAAATATAAAATTTTTAAATTCAAGAAAATATTTTAATGCATTAGAACCAATAAAATTGTAAAGTTAATTTATTGTCAGATTTCTAAAAGAAACATATGTATTTTCGATTTAAAATGTTCCATTCATAGTAGTATAAAGAAAATATAATTACTCAGCACACATTAAAAATTATTATGGCCGGACATTTTTAGTTTTCAAATGAACATTAAACCTTACAACATATTTTCATATAATATTTTAAATTATTTACTAACCTTTGTAACGTTTTTTCACTAAACTTATTTGTGACACTGACAATAAATGATAAATGTTAAAATATTTGAATGTTTAAAACAATTGACATGCATAGCAGATACGATTTATTATATATAATATTCCATACCTATGTAACTATGGCAATATAAATAAGACAAGGCAGTTTTCAATAGCAATTTTCTCGTTTTACATATACCTGGGAAGAAATCCTATTTTTGAAAAGCATATTCAAGTCACTTTTTGCATATCTTCGAAACGACTGCACTTACAATAAAGTAGTTAATATTAAAGTTAAAGATATTAATATTTTGAACAACTTTTGCTTGAAACATTTCTTCAAGAAGTGTACCAGTTACGAGAAAATTGCTATTGGATTTCTGCCTTGTCTTATTTATATTGCCATAGTAACATAGGTATGGAAAATTATATATAATAAATCGCATCTACTATGCATGTCAACTGCTTTAAATATTCAAATATTTTGACATTTAACATTTATTGTCAAAATTAGTTTAGTGATGAAAGCGTTACAAAGGTTAGTAAAATATTTAAAATATGATTTCTAGTTTAAAGTTAATTTGAAAACTAAAAAATGTCCAGCCATAATAATTTTTAATATCGAATATTTTAAATCTAAAATACTTATTTTTTTTAGAAATCTGACAATAAACTAACTTAAAATTTTTATTGGACATAATGAATGAAAACATTTTCTTGAAATTTAAATATTTCATATTTATATACTATCAAATCAAAATATACTGACTACGTAAAAGAAAGTTTAGTACCAACACATGGCCACTCATGGCCGATGTTTTTTTATTGATTTTAATTTAGTTTAAAAATTATTATTTTCATAATTTTTCTACGGCTTTCAGTTATGACTTGAATTAACTTTAAATACATCAAAAAATTGTAATTTTACCTATAATTTTATGGTATAATTAATATTTTTATAAGTGGTATAATTTAAAAAATTCTTATGTTCATGATATTTTTACGGCATTCAGTTATAATCTGAAAAATGTTTAAATACATCAAATAATTTGGAATTTTACGTAATTTTTTTTTGTATAACTAGTAATTTTCAATTTTTTTTCGCAGGCTCAATTTCTCCAGAAGTTCGGTTCTGATTGAATTTAATTTTCCATCGGATAGAATTGGGCACCAACACAATATGTGTACTAAACTTGGATGAAATCAGTTTTGTACCTTCAGAGGAGTGCAAAATTTGATCTTATCACTAGCAAGCGGGCGACCAACATCTTACCAAGTATATGACATATTTGCATCTTCGGAATTAGGGCGATAAATGACGAAATTTTAGTTAAGGACATTTTTAAATCCTTGAATGTTACAGACAAATTATGCAGACAAACACTTAAACTCTTCGATACTACGTACGGCGAGCTAAAAAGGTTTTAGTGCCATATAATGAGTTCTATCGAAATTAAGGATTTTACAACTATTTCGAGGTTTATTATATAAAGCTAATTAATAGGTACCACATACAAAGTTCAAAATTAATTTCGATTTTAATTAAAACACAAAGAATTAATAACCAAATTTGGATTTGACAATTTAATTTGATGATATTTCGAATAAAATTTGCCGCTTATTGGAGCTCTCCTACTAAAATTGAAAGCTTCATAAATGATAAACGCCTTATTTTCATTTTGTTTAGATTGGGTCGTTTTTAGAAAACAGTTTTGAAAATTTCATATTATTAAATTGCCAAAAACTAATAAACAGCGAGAAAAAATAAAATACATTCCCCGTAAAGACTATAAGCAAGAAGAACCTTTGAAATGCAATGGCTAAAATTGCAAACTCCGGTTAGTTAACTAAACAAAAAATTTGGTCGGTGAAACGTAGGATTAATTTATCCCTTGGTCTTAAATAATACCTTTGTTACCTAAACATTTATTTAATCTGATGGTGGTGAAACTGGGCCTTAGAGATATTTATTTAAAATAAAATATCGACATGTATAAATTATATCATTATAAATAACAAGATCGCTACTAAATATATCATATAGTTGAAATAACTTTAAAATACTGCAATAAAAATTCTCTAAAACATTGTACCTCATTTAAGAAATTAAAAGTATTTATCTACGAGGGTGGTCTGAAAAAGTTCAGACCTCAACATGAAGATAGCAGCACTCGTAAATAAAAAGGAAATTTCGTTGTTCATCTGTAGACAGTTACTCACCAAAGTTTCAGCCATTTTGAACGCGCAGTTGTTATGTAACAGTCGTTTGAGTGAGTTGATGTGAGTGTTTTTATGAAAATGGACAAAATCGAGTATCGAGCTGTTATCAAATATTTGTTTTTGAAAGGCAATACGCCTACGCAAATCAAAGATGAGTTGGATTCTGTGTATGGGGACTCTGCACCATCATTTACCACAGTGAAATTTTGGGCAGCTGAATTTAAACGTGGCCGTAAGAGCTTGGGAGACGATGAACGTTCGGGACGTCCAAAAACTGCAACTACCGACGAAAACATCGCCAAAGTTCACGAAATGCTGCTAGACGACCGCCGAATTAAAGTGAAAGAGATAGCAGAGGTTATGAACATGTCGAAAGAACGTGTTTGTCACATATTAAATCAACATTTAGACATGAAAGAGCTGTCCGCGCGTTGGGTGCCGCGTTTGCTCACGTTAGACCAAAAACGTGTCTCACACCTCAGCGGTTGCCATGGCGAAAATCCCTGAATTACGGTTTGAACTGCTTGACCATCCGCCTTACTCACCAGATCTAGCCCCAAGCGACTTCTTTTTGTTCCCTCATCTAAAAATTGCGCTCGGAGGACAGAGATTTTCGTCAAATGAAGAGGCAATCACCTTCGTGAACAATTATTTTGCAGAGAAAAAAACGCCGAGTACTATTTGGACGGGTTACAGAGATGGGAGCATCGCTGGGAGAAGTGTGTAGAGTTACAAGGAGACTATGTTGAAAAATAAAAATCTTAAAAAATGTTTTGTATATTTGTTAGGTCGGAAACTTTGCAGACCACACTCGTATATACTATATATATTTATATATATATATATATGTGTGTGTGTGTAAACACAGCTAACTAGGAAGTTACCTAGGTCTTAACAATTACAAATAACTATGTAAGAAGAAGTTTTTGTTAATAAATAATAATGAGTTGTAGTGACGGCGTTTTGAGAGAATCAGCTTTTGAATTGAATTGTACCTTTTTACTTCAGTTAATAAAAAGTGTTAACAGTAATTGTTCCTCTATCTTACTTTCTTCCGAAAATCCTGACCTCCAACAGCTCAGAAGTGGGATATAAGATACCCAAAATTGCTAAAGATGCCGAACGTTGATGACGGTGATAACGACAGAAGCGGCCAAGCCGTAGATGAAGAAGATATTAGTAACATGACTCCAAGTGTATTGAAAGGTGTAATTTCAGCGCCAGTGAAAGCAGCACTTGCAGAGCTGCATTTTCGGATCGGTCTGTGTCTGTATTCCTTATAACATCTTTATCTATCCTTTTTGTGTTGAAAAATAACGTCTGTATGTATGTGCAGCCAAAACGCACGCACGAATGCATGCACGCTCGCACACACACACACATACACACACACCCACACACACAGACACACGGAAAAGACGGACACACAGACACGCATAAACATGGAAACACGGACACACAGACACAGGCACACAGACACAGGCGCACAGACACAGGCACAGGCACACAGACACAGGCACACAGACACAGGCACACAGACACAGGCACACAGACACAGGCACACAGTCACAGGCACACAGACATAGGCACACAGACACAGGCACACCGACACAGGCACACCGACACAGGCACACAGCCACACATACACAGGCACACAGGCACAGGCACACAGACACAAAGGTTAGTAAAATATTTAAAATATGATTTCTAGTTTAAAGTTAATTTGAAAACTAAAAATGTCCAGCCATAATAATTTTTAATATCGAATATTTTAAATCTAAAATACTTATTTTTTTTAGAAATCTGACAATAAACTAACTTAAAATTTTTATTGGACATAATGAATGAAAACATTTTCTTGAAATTTAAATATTTCATGTTTATATACTATCAAATCAAAATATACTGACTACGTAAAAGAAAGTTTAGTACCAACACATGGCCACTCATGGCCGATGTTTTTTTTATTGATTTTAATTTAGTTTAAAAATTATTATTTTCATAATTTTTTCTACGGCTTTCAGTTATGACTTGAATTAACTTTAAATACATCAAAAAATTGTAATTTTACCTATAATTTTATGGTATAATTAATATTTTTATAAGTGGTATAATTTAAAAAATTCTTATGTTCAAGCCGTAGATGAAGAAGATATTATTAACATGACTCCAAGTGTATTGAAAGGTGTAATTTCAGCGCCAGTGAAAGCAGCACTTGCAGAGCTGCATTTTCGGATCGGTCTGTGTCTGTATTCCTTATAACATCTTTATCTATCCTTTTTGTGTTGAAAAATAACGTCTGTATGTATGTGCAGCCAAAACGCACGCACGAATGCATGCACGCTCGCACACACACACACATACACACACACCCACACACACAGACACACGGAAAAGACGGACACACAGACACGCATAAACATGGAAACACGGACACACAGACACAGGCACACAGACACAGGCGCACAGACACAGGCACAAGCACACAGACACAGGCACACAGACACAGGCACACAGTCACAGGCACACAGACATAGGCACACAGACATAGGCACACAGACACAGGCACACAGGCACACAGACACAGGCACACAGACACAGGCACACAGCCACAGGCACACAGGCACGCAGACACAGGCACACAGACACAGGCACACAGACCCAGGCACACAGACACACATACACACACACAGAGGCACACATACACACAGGCACACAGATAAACAGACACACAGACACAGACTCACATAAACACAAAAACACAGGCACACACACATACACCCACCCGCACAGATGGAATTCTGAAAATAGTCTGACTGGACACAGAGAAAGTCCGTTAAAATAGCAAGTTCGAAAATGTTCATGGTTACAATACTTCCTTATATGCATTCGTATGAGAAAGTTAAAATGTAAAAATGCTTATCACATATCTATTATATATTTTGGATCTAACTGAATCATTTTAAAATATTATTGTGAAAACTATTCTGTGCGGATGATAAAATACGGCAATTTTTTATTTACCAGTAAAGTATGTGAGGTTATTTTAATAAATATGATCGCTAAATTAAATAATTACTTGAGAATGGTAAAACTAATAATATTATGTTAATCTACGATTAATGAACTAATTTTTTTTGTCAATTATTGAATGTAAGAAAAGTCTAGCCATAATAATTTTTAATACCTATGACGTAATGGATCAAATTATTTTCTTGAAATTTCAAATTTGATATT
>JADQWA010000627.1:0-2500 GCA_018344505.1 Nebria ingens riversi | reverse complement strand
TTTTTCTCAAGTGGTAGACAGAAATATTTGCATAGGTCAATAATATCAATATGATTAGAAAACAATTAGAATGTTTTATTAATTGTTTCTTTTATCTTATTGTTTTATAATTGGCCGTGTAATACTCAAGTTAGATGTATGTTCCTAGACAACAGATCCAAGTATGCTGACAATTTTTTTTTTTTTTTTGGTTGTCCGCCGATAAAAAAGTCTACAGATTTTGGGCCAATTAGAGACAGAAATTATTGAAATTGATAAGCAACTCGGTAAAACGGTATAAAATAGCCGTTAGTAGTCGATAATTTATCTTTTACTTCTGCAGTGCTCACAGAGACATATTAGAGAATACATAAAATGGCAAAGCTAGCTTGTTTTTTAGTTTTGGCTCTTATTGCTGTGCAGGTATGTTGTGATTGAATGTTTATTTAAATTATTATTTTGTTTATAACTTGTCTTATTTTCTCTAGTTTGCCAAATCTGCAACTTTAGGCCATCGTTTTGGGAATGGTGAAACTATTAAGGTAAAGAACATTTCCTTTTACTCAGTATCTTACTAATCATCGTTAGATTTAAAACCAGATAGTATAAGCTCAGTACAAGCGTTAGTAAGCGTTGACTTCTATACGTATTACATTGATATATTCCGTTAGATGTAAAAATATACTTCATTGGATACTTGGCGCTATAATCGAACGAAATATGAATTTAAAATATTCGCATTGGACCTACATAGGCTCATGCGCATCAGATTAACATTGCTACTCTTGAACTTGGTCGAAAGTGGTATCATAACATCTATAGTCCTTACATTAGCATGGCAATTATAATACTGGTTTAGGCTAAAATATTTACAATGCGCTGTGTAAAAAATACGTTAGTAACGTATAGTTTTATTTTTCTTATTTTTTAATGTTTGCTAATATAAATGTAAACAAATTTATTTGCGTAATTTATTTAATGTTAAAAAAGAAAAAGAAGTGTGACACGAATGAAAAAACATGGGGTAACTTAATCTACTTGATACATTTTTGTTATTTCAAATGGTTTCTTTTGGCAACAATAATATTACAATGATTAATTTTTAGCTAGTGCAAGTTTCTTAAAATGAAAAACGATTTAAATATAACCCCATATTCAGATAATCCCTGAAACTTCATCGTATATACATAATTTCATGTCTATTCCTATATAATCTTACCAATAAAACTTTATTTATATGTTTAGTCTCTGCAAGATCATAACATAGAAGACCTAACCGAATTATTCGAAACACTTGTCAAACAAATCGACGAAATTATTTCAGAGCTCGACAGCCACTTTCCTGCAAGTCTCGAAGGATTCGTTGATAGGATCAATGAAATCGTCGCTGAAATCAACATAACTGAACTCATATCCGTATTTCGTGAAGAAATTCTTACTTTAACTGGGAATGGTGCAAACGACCCCAAAAATTGTGGTGCTATAGCCGAAAAGACAGTGGATTCAATTTCCAGAGAAATCACCACTAATTTTGAGAAATGTACCACTGATATCCAACTAGTCGTAAACAAAATTGAAGACTTGATTGAATTCAAGATGCAGAAAGCATTGAAACTCAAGGAGGAGATCATTAAAATCAGTTTAAATTGTATGGCTAACAATGAAGACAACGATGACATTTTAAAGTGTTTGGAAACTGAGGTCGAACATGCTGCAAAGCAAGTTGGGGAATTGATTGATGAAATTAAAAAAGCGTTACCTATTATTATTTCAAGTGCTCATCATGGTATTGATAATTTTGAAAAATGCATGATAGATGTTAAAGTTACTGCTTTGGCTCGAAGTGCTGTCATGGTTGGTGATTTAGATATATGTCTGAGAGAATAAATTGTATTATCCTTAATTATATTTGACGCAATTCTGCAATAATTAC
Organism: Nebria ingens riversi; assembly: GCA_018344505.1. Classification (NCBI taxonomy): domain Eukaryota; kingdom Metazoa; phylum Arthropoda; class Insecta; order Coleoptera; family Carabidae; genus Nebria; species Nebria ingens. Next base: position 588 of record JADQWA010000627.1, on the reverse strand, counting down.
TGTCCTGTTGTACATTTGTGATCCATTGTAAATTTATCAATAATAAAGTGTAAATAATCAAAATAATGCTTTTTACTATTTGCTTAATTCGTTTTCTCTTTTATCTGCTAGCCATGGTTACGTAAAGTTGGTAAGCTATAGTAAATCAGCAACGTTAAACACGAGTGTACTGATTAGTTAGTTCTCTTTACAGCACAATGTTTTTCAATATACTGTATATTATAAACAAGTAATGGCATTATTAATTATTTTATGCTAAATTCACGTTGGCAGGTCACTTTATTGTTTTTTAACTACCATTCTCAAAAAGAGTATCGATAGTGTTAAAATGTTCGAAAATACCCTACGAGATTTCACAATGTTTATATTCTAATCAAATGTTTTCCTAACTTCACCCTAGCAGACCGCATTAAAATTTTCAAATAAATTAGTGATTTGTTAGTGCTTTGTATTGCTAAATATTATTTTGAAAAACCCTCATAGAGTTTTCATATTTTCATAATTCAAATGACCTGCCAACTTAAAACTAACAAACCCTGATGTAATATTCAAAAATATAATAGTACATACGTATATATATATATATAT
>JADQWA010000626.1:342500-417949 GCA_018344505.1 Nebria ingens riversi | reverse complement strand
TATATATATAATAATTTTTTTCTGTAAATAGTCTCATATATCACCATCTTTACCATTGACGATTCTGGGATTTTTGGGTATTATCGGTGGATGTTTATCACTATTCTTACCAGAAACATTAAACCATGATCTACCACAAACACTGGAAGATGGTGAACAATTCGGTAGACATCAAAAGATGTTAGAATTCCCGTGTTGTATCAAGTAAGTTTATATTCTAAAAAGTTCTGAATAATCGCTTAGTACTTAATTTATAAATGTTTTCTTAAAGGAAAAACGATGATGATGATGATGATAAAAATGTAAGCCCAGCTAGATTTACACGTGCAGGAACAATTGGGTCATTCCGTGGATCGATGCGTGCTTCAGTGCGCGGTGAGATCAGATCGAGTATGATCCAACGGAGTGGATCTGTGCGATCAAGACGATCGATCGCTGTTCCTGAGAAGGAGGTTGTTTAAAAGTGTCACTAGCTTAATTGTGCGTTCTGTGTTATTAAATTTGTAGGATTTATTTATTTTTGCGACGCAATATAATGCGACAAGAATGTGTGATATCTCTTCTTTCGAATTTTACGAAAGAAGTCCTTTTTTACTTATATACTAATTACCATATTTATATTCTTGGAATTTTAGTGCCTTATTATTTAAAATTGTTAAATTTTAGACACAAAATACTTTGAAAAATGGTTTGAATGTCTAGATATCCATTTAACACTTAAATAAATGCTAAAATGCATTTTAGGCAGTAAATTATAATTAGTCTTTCCAATTAAATATTCTTTTGGATTTAATTATAAATAGCAAATGGTCTAGACGTAGAATTTTGGGTATATTTATACCCATGTGATACATAATAGTGTCAAATATAATATTTTAAATAGGTTCCTAAACTGTGTAAAAATATTGTATATAATATTTTGTAACTATAGTTAAAATAAAATAATTAAAAGTTTTTCTTTGTGGTTTGGGGATATTTCATATTTCTGTTCTTCTAATAGGTAACATGTCTATGAAGTGTCAGTGCTAAGTGATTTGTCGTATATTTTATAGTGGTTTATTTGATGATATTTGTTTAAATAAATGTGCAAATTAGTGCAAAAATACTTCTACAACATCGGCGTCACATTCTACACACGATAAGGTAAGAATTTTATGTTTTTCTTTACTATTCTTAGCACTACCTTTTGAGTTTTATAAGGTTATATTCTTGTTTAATATTGTATGAACACATTTTTAAATTGTTATAATTGCAGAAAATATTAGTTTCAACAATGAGTAAAAACATATTTCTGCAATAGCAAATTATGTTTAAACATTAGACAATTTATATTTAGTGTCGACGGGTTAGTATGTTTATCACAACATATATGCGATGTTTCATGATTTCCGTGTAGCATTTATGGTGTACATTTCCTTTCCAAAATCGAAATGATTTATTACTAATCGATTTTACGTTTGCGTTCTACGTTGATGTTTCCGTATTTATTGCAAATAATTCAGTTAGACAAGTACCTGAATTATAAAATTCTTTTACAGACTTAAATATAAAATTGTTTTTGGTATATTTGTACGACGTTTATTTGTAAGCTCTATACATTTTTCTTTTCATTTCTAAAGAGGACTTTAACCATCCTAATTAATATTTATCATAAGACCTTTGTAAAGACACATTCGTGTATTTAAATATTTTTTATATCACCGCATGAATAATTGTATTGACAAGCATTTAAAAGGAATGTATTTTAAATTTAATGATTATAAATAATAGATTAGTTAAAATTTGCGTATGTTAGTAATATAAATTCGCCACCAACCTTTATATGTACTCTGCTGAATTTCGAGTCGGTATAATAGTGGTACCTGCATCAATTTGAAAGTAAAATAAGGTAAAGGATACGGAAATGCCCTTCAACTTTACGAACTATTGATTTATTTATATTTCGTTTTCAATATATATTAGTGGGTTATTTAAAAAATAAATAATCACATATTAAAATATTTATATATATATATATTTATTCATTCTAAAATAAATATGTTTAACTCCATTTTTAACAACATTCAAGCGGCTATACTCTATACATTCCAATCTAACATTTAACATTAACTATATTTTTATAGTTTTTAATACAGATTGTCAATATACATTTGAAATTCGATAACATTTAAAAATATATTTATTCTATTCTATATTAAGTAGTGTGCGTTTGTACAAAAATATAATTATAAATAGGACAAAATGATTGTTGTTAAAGACTGTCTTTAATACTTTTGCAAACATGTAGGGCACATTATACTCCTTAAGCCTGTCCTGATTACATATTTCTTTATATATGGATCCAAAAATAAATACTAAAATAGGAATCTATTTTTTACGTTGCTAGGATTCTAATATATTATTGGCAGTCTGCTAAATTACAAAAAAAAATTATCTATTTGTAATCAATATATATATATATATATATATATATATATATATATATATATATATATATATATAGATATATATATATATAATTCACAAATGGTACATTTAAATAAATAATGAAACTATTTTAGGTTAAATATCTCAAAATAAATGCGCGCTCATGTCTAAACGATTGTGATTGGTTACATTTAGTAATAGTAAACATTATTGATTAATCAATACTCTGTCAATATAAACATTTAAATAGATATATAAAATAGATATTTACTGAGTCGTCTAATAGTAATAAATTATAAAAATACAACATAAAAGTCTAATAATGTACCATTTGCAATAAAATCAATAACATATAATGGTATATAATATTACAGTTTATTATATATGCTACTAATTCATGGTCTATTTCACATTCATAATAGTAAATATGCTATTTTTTTTTGTTTTGTTTAGTAATACAATGATTATTTTGTACTACACCATATGCTACTAAGACTTATATATTTGAATGTATATTTACATGTTAGTGTCCTATAATAGAGTCCATCTAATTACGAAAAATCACTCGTTCAACCTTTTAACAGTAGTTTAACTTCAATGGTTTAATAAAATGTTTAGAAATAAATTTTTTCATTGAGTTTTAAAATAAAATACACATAGTTACACTGCATTAACTAGATGGAACATACTATAAGAATACATTTAGACCCTTTATCTTTATTTACCCACATATTTGATAAATAAAAACAGGACCAATCTAAAAATTTCCCGAAATCATTTCTTATTTATGACAGTTTAATTATAAAAATATTAAAAATTAATTTTGATTTGGAATGATATGTATTTGAACTAATATTTAAATTTTATACATTTTAACTTAATTAACAGAACGTCATGAGTGTAATTGTTTATAAATAAACTAAATAATAATTCAATTCATTTGTTGTTGTTGTATGTGTATGATGATTAATTGTTGTATAATTATGATTCGGTGATTGGTCTTTTCGACACCCATTCTTCTATGCTTGGCAAAGCGAATACTTTATTTTTTAGTAGTTTAAGAGCGGGGTACATATCTAGGGCTCCTTTCCCGAAAATTTGTTCGAAATTCTCAAGCGATGTTGCAAACACAAAATCAGTCCATGTCAGCTGTTTAAAAAATATTCATTAGCATCTAGCGTGTGTTAGTATATTAATTAGTCTGTCCCTAACGCTTTATACTAGTCTATAATATATATATATATATATATATTATATATATATATATATATATATATATAATATATATATATATATATATATATAGAGGGCCATTTGTTGGCTTTTTTGAAGTGTGTGTTATTTCGACAGTTAGCAACACTGGCGCGCTTGACATTGATAGATATGTAGTGTCAAACCTCCTTACTACAAATCTATCAATGTTAAGCACGTCATTGTTGCAAACTGTCGAAATAACACGCACTTCAAAGGAAGCCAACATATGGTCCATCCTATATAAATATAAGTTTGGTTTCAAATAGAATTTCGAATCTACCAATTAACAGAGACTGAATTTAATTACATGAAAGCTAAAGCCCCAAAGAAGATATAAGTAGCAGGCATCTCGTGTTGATGAATTAGGTTAAGTAATAGGATATCATAACTGTGATAATGCGACGTTATTTTCTTATAAATTGAACATAACCATCGCGGATCTTCGTGGTCGTAATCCGATATATAAGTTGAGGCAGTCTATCTATTTTTATACCTTGTTATTTTTGTAAATGACAGTAGAACATGTTGAAATGTAACAAATAAAAACGTGATTTTTTTTATTCCAAACACTCGATGATGAAATTCAAAATATTTTGTTTAGCAATTTATAAAATGTGTTTGTTTTAAAATAAATCTTGTCTCAAAGCAGTACTACAAAGAAACTTGTTCAAAGAAGAAAATAATGTTTTTCACACTTTCCCCCGATGCTTCACCCGCATTTCTATTGTGCTCATTTCCTATTATATTTCCAACCCTATACAACGTCGTCAACCCTTCATATCATTGATGGCTACCACGTTATGAAAAAATATCAAATTACTTTCAGAAAATCACGAAACAAAATATCTAATACACATATATAGATCTTTTAGGGGTTTGCCAATAACTTTATGGATTCGAGTCAGGTGAAGCGGCAATAAAAGCTAAAGTTATAAACTTTATTACAAATAATAAAAATATTTTATTTCGCCTCATATAAAAATGACATTTAACCATTTTTAGATTAACATATATTAGTATGATTATAAATAAATAATATTGTTACATTAGTATTGTAAGTGATATCGCGTTTGAAATACCACACACACACACACACACACACAGGTAATTTATTCTTTAAGGAATTTTGCTTGTGTTTATATGTGTGTGTAAGCTGATTGAAGTGTGAGATTAATTTGGAAAATTTAGATTTGCGTTTAGAGGATCAGCAAAATATTACTAATTATAATTTCGGTCACGCGCCGCGCTTTTTAAGTGCTGTGTAAACGAACCGACTTTTTTGGCGTAGTGCTTTTCACCAATATACTTTAGAAAATGCGAAAATAATATTCCGTGAACGTTCGCAAATATTAACGGAAATAAATGTTCTTGCGAGTAAGTTTATTCGTCGTATTAAATATAATAAAGTGTACGATATTTTTAAATTCCTCGAACATATTAAAAGTTTCATAACAACCTCTTAAAATATTTTTATATGATCCAGCAAAAATATTATTTCGCAAGTATTTCATATTAAATTGTATATGCTGGGAGTGTATTTTGGAAAAAATCAAAATGAGTACGATAATATTAAATTATAGTCAGAAGACAATAAACTTACGTTTGCTCCAACTGAATAACCGCCGTTATCAGCGACGACTTTTTCGAATTTCCGCAGATAGAATGGTATGGTTTCTCTCATCAGTTTGACTTTTCTTTCTTCTTTCTTTATTGGATCCTGTTCCGTACGATATTGCCAGAGAACTGTAGGTACACAAACAGAATCATAATAAACACACAAACCAATCACATAAGCACACAACCCTCATACTATAGTCTATTCCTGATCACTTAGATATTTCGTCATGAAATATGCCAGATATCACGCATCCCCAACACACTGAAAAGGGAATATATCCTATAGTGGCTCTCACAATAAGAATAATAATTAAAAATAAATAATCTTCTCAGGGGCGCTGCCATTTCTTGTTTCAAAACACACATACATACATTGAAATGCACACAAATTCACATAAACCAAACAGACTCCAATCGTCGACACCTGGCGCGTTAGTATCGATCTGAAACCCGCATATCTGTGTATACGTTGTTCCTGCACGTGGGTATTAGAGAAACCCAAAGCTCCAGGCGGCGAAATATAAACCGTTTTGCTTGCGTTCAGCGTACGTAACGTAGTACGTCAGAGAACGGTAACGATTACGTCACAGGATGACCCATAATCTACCCCCACAACACACACACACGCAGTTATTTTAAGAGCGTCTAACCTTGTTTAAGATCCTGTAACGTGTCGACCAGCACATCGCATTGTAGTTCTTCCATTTCGTCTTTGCCGACGAGGCCGTGCCGACGGGCTAGGAAGCGAGCGACGGCGTTGCTCTGTGCAACAGGCCGTCCATCTATTTCTAAAACGGGTAGCGCACCGAAAGGTGTCTCTACAAACAATAATATTTTTTGTTTAACATCCCACCAGAGACGCTAGAGTCTGAGATAGAAAATACTTTTTTTTTGTTGATATTAGGTTTTATAATGTAGTAGGTACATACTTTTTTTGTATTCAGGCCATTTTTCTCTGGCTATCCGAACATCCTCGTAATCGACGCCGGCGTACGCAAATATAAACCGAATATGCTCTGCACGACCTCTTGCATTGAAATACAGCAATCGATAGTTTGTTGACATATTATATAAAGAAGTGGTGATTGCTGTAACAAAACAGGACACAAGTTATTACTAGGAGAAATGACAGATTTCACGTCATTTCAACATCAATTTACGTCGTAAACTTGAGAAGATGACGCGGATGATTAAAGTTTGTTTATTGTGTGAAATTGGGTCTAACATCGTAAACGTGACTCGAATTCAGATTACTTGCGGATGGGTTTAAACAAAACTTCTACACTCCTCACTCCTATAGGTAGTAATTTATGGAAATGCTGGATGAGTAATTGTATTTAGTATATAGATTTCCGATTAAATATTGTTTATTTTATCGTCTAAAAATGGTGGCCCATATTAAATTTGAACCTCGTTTTAAGCCGTGCTGAATTGCTGGGGTCGTTACATAAGCTCTTTGTATTCTAGTGAAAGATGACTGGGGTGTTCTGGGTAAAAAGCACTAATAAATCCACGTTGATGAACTCTCTTTTTTCTTCATTTTCCCTGGATTTTCTTTCTTTCGCGACCGAGGCGGCGGTCGCGGAAATGTTTCAAATAAAATTCAATTACGTCGGCCCCATGTATTTGACGGATTCATCATCAAAATTTGAATAACTTTGTCGAGATGGTTCTGCCACAAATTCAATTTCTGCCAAATGCAATTTCCTAATTTCGTTTTTGATATATCCTAATCAAATATTTTATACTATTTCACAATTAACCAACTTTTAATTATTGTTTGAAATCACATTCTGGCATTGTCTTAATACAAATTAATTCCAGAAACTTGCAAAAATGTCTTTCGTATTTTAGATTTTTGTAACTGTATAAATTAAATAATAGTTTAAAACTTCTTTAAAAGCGAGTTTGTGTGAGTGACGCACGCGTGGGGTTTGAGATGGCATCACAATTGAATAATATTACCGGTTGAGAGAAGAGGACTAATTTGCACTTTCATTTCCTATTTAACTTTGGCAACGACATTGTAGCCGGGGAGTTTAACGAGACTGTATAAACTTTTTTATTTCTCCACATCTAAAACTTCCATTTTTGATGAACACTTGCTAATCTCAAGAGAGAGCTTCTTAACATCTAAAGTGTATTGGATTTTGGAATTAGCTTAAATGTATTTATTGTGTTTCTAATTCGTGTCTATCTCTAACGCATGAATATGCCTACAAATTACTAGGAGATAAAAATTGATGTTTAAAATATGCGCAATGAGAGAAATAATTTAGGATACCTATATATATATATATATATAAAATAAAAGTTCAAATTGGCCACATATGTCGTATAGACAGATACAACTGACAAACTCATGCAATCGGATACAGTATAAAATAAATGTTTGTCTGATGATGACGTCAGCCCACATATTCTAGTGTTTGTTTTCAACTTAAATGTGTATTCGTGTCAGACGGACATTAACTGTTGATACCAATCAGCGAAGGTATTTTTGGCGTATGTGTTTGTCGGTGTAAGCTTGGCCCATGATAACATCGATTTTAACAAATGTTAGGATATGTTGGCACGAAACGTGCGAATAGGCGTTCCTACCCTCGTATATACATGAATATAGCTTCTAAACAATTGGCTTGTTAATTAAAAACGGAACAATTATTTTGCTATAATATGAGCTTAATTAAGAGCTATTGTCATCTCTTTATTGTTGAAAAAATAATTTCTAATAATAAAACAGCGCGCCGCATACAGAATCCTGAATGCAGAATCAACGAAGTGACAATTGACTGTGGTCAGTCGGGCGTAGCTGTTACTCAGAGACCATATGGAATCTGTAAAGATACCCAAACATAAAATACCTGTGCAGCCAAACATAAAAATCGTAAGACTGTGTATTGAAAGAAAGATACTCCTTTGTGAATAATAATAAACAACGATGCAAAAAATGAATAATCGGATGGCTTTGTAGACTTTCCAACTCTAATAATACAGACTTATATATTATATATACTATATATATATATATATATATATATATATATATATATATATATATATATATATATATATATATATATATATATATATATATATATATATATATATATATATATATATATATATATATATATATATATATATATATATATTATATATATATATATATATATTATATATATATATATATATATTTATATATATATATATATATATATATATATATATATATATATATATATATATATATATATATATATATATATATATATATATATTATATATATATATAATATATTATATATATATATATATATATATATATATATATATATATATATATACAATATATATATATATATATATATATATATATAATATATATATATATATATATATATATATATATATATCTATATATCTTATATATATATATATATCTATATATATATATATATATATATATATATATATATATATATATATATCTATCATATATATATATATATATATATATATATATATATATATATATATAATGGCACAGAACACACATCTTTTTTATAAAAACATAAAATCGATATTGTAATTTTGCACCGTTTAGAACACGAACAATTTGCCGCTATAAAAATTGCTCTCAAAAGTACTCATAAATAGAGGTATTCAATCGCTTTCGCACACTAACGTATATGACCCAGTAATAAATAACAAATTCTAGATGTTTTGATCGTTTAGGTTTTTTTTTTATTGATAAATATTACTTTCCACGGAAAAAATAATAACGATAAACACTTAGTAATTGGTGTCGCCAATGCTCAGAGTAGTTTTTAACGGCGTAAGGAATTCCTTTTTAAATAAATACCAAAACCAAAAAAAATATTGGTATTTATTGTAATTGTAAACACCCAAGTGTATTATTTTAATTAATTGTTTGCAAATCTAAATATACAAATATAATCAAATGAATATGTATGTAGGGAACTAATAAATGTTTATTATATTTTTTATTTGATTAATAGCAGTAGATAAAAATAATTCATCAGCGATCAGTTCTAATACAATTGATTGTTTACAGGTCGCTTTAGGGACTGAATAGAGGAGCATTTTTGGGGGAGGCCGCCCCATTAAAGTATGCGAGAAATTCAATAATGAAACTGGCGAATACTAGACGATCCTAACACGGAAATATGGTACGATATTATTGAGGAATTATCTTGGAAGTTATTTCTACATACAAGTCTATTTAATTATAATTAAACAATAGATCCGATGATTTGTATACAGAATACTTGCGGTAATTTATTATAGCGGAGTTCAAACAACGCTTGTAATTTACATAATAATTAAATCTGAAAAGATAATATTTACATTTACTTAAAATTTAAATTTTTCATTCTGTCAACATAAATATTTGTTTTATTTTATCAAATTGTGTGTTAAATTTAATATAATCAACAATTTTTGTTAATACATTTATTTGCTAGCCTCTTAGTATGTATAAGATACATTTAAAAAGTAGATTATCTTGAATTCATAGCAAATAATAAACAATTTCATAAAGTAACGGAAGCTTTATTAATTATAATAATCTTATTTTTTATTTGAACAGATACCAAACGTGCAGTATGCAGTATGAGGCTTTTACTGTGCATGCAGTTACTTACCGATTCAAAAACGAAACTGTACTATATTCACAACACTATCAAAGTGAAGATGGTAATGAGATTATGCTGTAACATGCAACCCGCACAACAGTCCCTTGCTAAACTGTGGTATCTACGTTTTCGGACCTTCTCCAGCAACGATTTGTCTCGATCGGGGGGCCCTCATTCGGAGGGTAGTACCAGAATGCCCTATCTACGCATGCGTCGCCTTAGCTCTTTACACAGGGTAGGTCTCCGATATATTTAAAAAATAATCGTTATTTCTTAAATGTTCACTGATTTCAAAATTCAATCCAACTATAACATATTTTAATTTGTTTAATATAACATATTTCTATTCCAGCAGATAATCGATAGACTGGAATATCTGTTGATGGTACGGCAATAACGACGACAAACAGAAAAATATTTGACCGCGGAAAGGAAGACCCATGTTGGCTGTTATTATTCCGCGAGCTATTTTGTGTTTCTTTGTGGATCCTGGAAACTCTGGAATCGGGGAGGAATGGTTTCTGGAACCGACGAGGTTGTTGAAGTAAGTCAAAGTGTATCTCCATAAAGTTAAGGCAAGCTCACCGGTCAAAGATGTTTTATATTTACAAGTTTGAATTTAATTATTGTTAGTAGTATATTAAAAATAATCATTTGTTTTGTACTGTAAGTTCAACTAATCAATGTAATTCGGTACATTGAAGAAAGAAATGTTTGTGCAAACAATATCAAAGTGATTTTCATATTAATACTTCCGTACATTGCTGACTTCAATGTAATTGTTTATATTTATTATCTGTCAGAAATTCAAATGTAAACATTGCATATAACCACAGGAAATTATTTATTTTGTAAATAAAACAGATTAAACGGCAAATACATGTGCAAAAGTTATATTTCCGAAAACTAGATAAAATTCGAGCAAATTTGAGTAGACCGTTTTATTTAAGATATGTCTAGTGATTCTCATTTAATTAAATGTCAAATTATAGCCGTCAGAACGATTTTTGGACAATTACATTCAGACAATGCAGTCGATTGAAGATCCTTGCTATCCGTCTCATCAGCAGTTCAATGAGCCTGAGGAATCATTTTCAATCAGAAGACATCTTCATCAACTTCTGGAGCAATCTAGAGGATGACTTGACGATTTGGGTAAAAGTGTTAACAACATTACCAAGTGATCAAGTATAAGGCATCATAAAGAAAACTGGAAAATCAGCAGAGTATATTTCAACCTTCTGAATATGGATTATTTTCTTGTAACTGTGCAGCTAAATCAACTGCTTTATTTTTAACAAATTATATACCTGTATTGATATGAATTTATTTGTGTTTGAGAAGTTTTAAATAAAAATTGATATAAATCATTTATTTCAATGTGCATACATATATTGTTAGAAATAAAATTACTTGTTACAATTTAAATGTGACTACGCTAATATGTATTAATAATTGAAATGTAATTTTTATTTGACTTAAAAATTACCTTTTATTGCAGTTTCAAAGACGTATTCATGACAACAACGTTCAAAGTGAGTAATATTTTATAGAAATTGTTTTCTTTCAAAAAGTAGTTGTAAAATTTTGGGTATTAAATGATTTAACAAGTATATTTTAGTGATGTGCGTGTTGTGTTTCGGTAATTTAAAAAATAATTCCCGGCATATTCAATACTCGTTTATATTCGTATATGTTCGTAAAATTTGAATTTTTAAATTTTTTGAAAATCAGTTTCCACGACATCTGACGGCAAAGTCTGAACTTTTACAAAAAAAATCAATACCAGTGGCTCGAATTCGAGCCTCGAATTTCTATTTAAAAAGGGGGCTCAAACGCATGAGTAAGACAAGGACAGAAATTAAGTTGAAACCAGATTCATGCACTCTTTTGATTCGTGTGATCCGCCTACATATGTGAAAAAACGCGATTTTTTCCCAAAACTGATACAAACCAAATTTTCTTAGGAATATTTTTCGAAAATTATTGCAATTAATTGTGCATATTATTAATGTTATATTCAATTTTAAAGGGTTGTTTGAGGGTTTATTTAATAAAATAAAATAATTTGAGATTGCAGAACCTTTTAGGGCTATTATTACAAACTATTATATTATTTATTGTTTATATATGCTATGTTTAATTCTAGTAGGTTTTTCTTAATCAAACAACTTAAAACTATATCAACAATTGAATTAAATTATTATTATTAAATAAACAACTATACATCTCGGTAATGTCCTTCAGTGTCGATGCTATAAGGAACAGACCGCCAATGTCCCTTATCCTATCAATCCTTATAAGATAATATATGAATTATTATTATAACGTAGATATTTTATTTAGTTACTAATCATACATCAAAGGATGATATAAATAAATAATATCAAATGTACATACATACCTAGATACCTAATTTTGAGGAGTCCTTTTCTATGTATTATCCTGAAAATTAGAATAGAGGAAAAAGGATTTCATTTCAGAACAATGCTAATTTAGATTTATACATTTATTTAATTAATGCATGATACAGTTTCATTAAGCAGTACATACACATATATAAATTGATTAATATAATTAGAAACATCATTGTTACAAGTACAATTGTTTATAAATATAAATTCAGTTAAAAACAAATGTATAATAAATCATATTTGTTTAGGGGGGATGGGGCGCTGATCTTTCAACTGCAATGCTCTTAGATTCCTCTGGAAGTTGATGAAGATGTCTTCTGATTGACAATGGTTCCTCAGGTTCACTGAACTGCTGATGAGACGGATAGCAAGGATCTTCAATCGACTGCATTGTCTGAAATATATGAATAAAATGAATTAGTTTAAAATGTATTTATTTAAACTGTAAATTAAGTGAAACGTAATAAATAAAATAATTTAAACAATATTTACAATTTCATTGTCTTCATTCAATCCTTAGAATCCTATAGATTCTTTCAGAAGTTGATGAAGATGTCTTCTGATTGAAAATGCTTCCTCAGGTTCACTGAACTGCTGATGAGACGGATAGCAATGATCTTCGATCGACTGTATTGTCTGAAATAAATGAATAAAATGAATTAGTATAAAATGTATTTATTTAAACTGTAAATTAAGTGAAACGTAATAAATAAAATAATTTAAGCAATACTTACAATTTCATTGTCTTCATTCAATCCTTAGAATCCTTCAGAAGTTGATGAAGATGTCTTCTGATTGAAAATGGTTCCTCAGGCTCATTGAACTGCCGATGGACAGCAAGTTGATAGGGTACGGATGTTGTGTTGTTGATGTTTGCTGGTTCATTTGTCGTATCGTAGATGTGGCAAAAGGACTGTCCGGTACCCAGTACCCTGCTGGATTGTAGGCTGTTTTTTTAAAATTCATATCAAGTGCGAAAGCGCGCTGGAGTATTGTACAGCAAGTGGTTCCCGTGGATTTAATTAAAAATCATGTTACCAGAAACCGTGAAAAACACCAAGACTAATTATAACTACTTAAATAAAGATAAGAAGTATGAAATGTTACTTTTAAAGTAGGTATTTTATTTATTTGACTGCTGTAAATTACATACAAATAAACATATCTTATATATTTTGTCAGCAAAGGTACAAAACTGCTATTTAACATAAATATATCATATATCACATTCCCATATTTTGTTGAATTCACTTAAATTAAATATATAAAATGAATGAAATGTAAAAGATCTATATGATTTGCAAATGTATTAAACAATTTGTAAAAATTGAACAGTTACGTTGATCGAAATAAATATTTAAAAACTTACAGACAAAACCTTTGGCATAATAAGAAACTATCCTATATTTATAAATTAAAAAATCAAATTATTTAATCATTAAACTCTAAGGAGCTCCAAAATACTTACAAAAAAGTGACATCTCAAGTAGTGGTTGATTGCTAATTAAAAATACTATTTAATACAAATCTAAAAAATAAAAAACAACTGAAATATAATCAAATTATTCGGAACTCCTTAACTAAAGTTCCAAACACCAATATCATATTTATTTAACGAATACTTCGTTAAATATGAACAGGTGATTATATCTATTATTATAGAACATAAAACATGAAAATAATAGAGAGGTATTTTAAAATTAACTAACAATATTTTTTTTGTTTGCTAAAATAATAACTAATCCAAAAACTTATATTAAAAAATTTGGCATTTCGTACACTCAAATTGTTCTGAAAATAACTTCATCTGAAACAAAAAATAAAATAATTCTGAGCTATTTATGTGAATAAAAACAATTAATGGATTCGTTAGAAGCATAAACTAAACTTGGAAATAGTTTCGTTATAAACAACCAAAAAAACTTATTGTAGAGATGTTTATTTAAAACTTATTTTATATTTCTCGTAATTATAGGCGTGTACTGTTAATTGAATCTGTTTACTATATATATATATATATATATATATATATATATATATTCTGCAAGATTTGTTAACTTAAAGTCGCTGTGTATATACAGGAATATTTAACTTACTTTTACGGTGGGATAACTTCTGTTTGCTTAATATTCTGTATGAGCACAAGCTGCGCCTCCATTAGCCGAGGGCCATAACCAATGCACAGCTCTACTAAGACGTCTTATGAGCCATGTGAACAATCCTCCGCCGCTCCAGGCTAAGCCGCACCAGTGTTTGATATAGTCGGTAAACATAATATTAAAGAAAATTTATATATGCATATACTCAAAACTAAAAATGCCTATAAAAATAAATTGTAGAAAAGGATATTAGATGCCCCAAGGCGAATGTCCTCCATTTATATACAGAACATAAGTGAAGCCATCTTTACATCGGCCACGTATTGAATAGTAATAGGGCAGGAAACAATGGAGTCGAAATCTATTTAAAAAGAAAACATATATATATATATATGTATATATTTTTAAATACTAACAAAATATATATTTATTCTCCAATTAATATGTTACCTTCGATGTTCATAGAATAGGATAGCTGCAGAGTTCGTGGTGAGAACATGCAGAAAAACAGCTTTAACTTTTCTTCGTTCGACGGTGGTCAAGTGTCCAAGAAGCGAATCAAGCAATAATGAAGCAATGCCATTTCGTCGGAATTGCTTCGAGACGCCCAGTGACAAAATGTAACCGACTTCGGCAGTTTTTGCGTAGACCGCTGGTAAAATACCTTGGTCTTCTGTGTTAAGGTTTACGTACGGTTTTATCTCAGCTACAATTAATCCGATGATTACTTGATTATAAACGGCTGCTAAAGCGTAGAATCTACACTCCCACACACACAAAAAAAAGAAAAGAATACATCAATAGAAACACTCAAAAATATGTTTAATAACAAACTGTTGAAATGGAAATAGAAATAAACAAATGGATAAATTCATACAATTAAAAAATAAACAGTAATAAATGATTGTTAGGCTCGACTAAAATAAAATTGAGCTTCACATGAATAAAATGCTGTTTTACCTGTACCTGGTACTGGAAGTGATGTCTTCGTACCAGGATAATGGGTAGTCGATGGGAAACCAATCCTGACATAGTGCTCTAACTTCGTCCAAATCCTCCGGACACAAGAACCGTAGTTGAACATCGGCCAAAGAGCATAGAGGAATGGTTTTCTCCTCGTTACCGTTCGCACAGGATATAGTGTTCCCATTATTTTGATACCTTGAAAATTACAACAATATTTCCCACAAAGAATCCTCAGGAGGCTTAATCATGTAATACCGTGTCAAGTGTGATTGTATGAATTATATGCATTATTTGTGCAAATGTTTATAAATAATATTAGAGGTGGGCGTAACAATTTTTTTATTTTGATATTTACCAAGTGAATCCGGCCATGTACCAGCCTATATATAAAAGTAGACACACATACCGCTACGGTCAGAACGTCACCTTTACATTATTAATATCACATTACGAAATAAAGAGCAATTAACAAAAGAGTTGCATTTCTCAAGTGGTTTACTATGAAATCTTACAAAACATTCTTTAATTTTAACATGAAATTCGCGACATTCAATGTATCCAACCACATGAAAACATCTCCACACAATGTGATTTAAATTTTAAATTATAATTCACAATTTCTACATAAGCACCCTTACATTTATTATTAGATATTGTTAATGATTTACTCTTAAAGGAAATGAAAGGCAATAGCGGTCATAAAAGCATGTTTTAAACTAAATAAAAATCTAGAACGTTTTCTATTTATCTTGGTAACACTGTAATATTAAGGAGAATTTCCCGTTTCAGTGAACTTAGCTACGAATTGAGTAGAATAACAAATTAGCCAACCTTAAAACATACCAAATTATTAAATACTTATTATGATTTATCTCAATTATAAATAATGTAAATCGATTTACGATACAAATAAAGAATAAAACATTCCTAAACTAAACACTTTTTTTTTTTTATTCCTACCAAAAATCATTTGGTGGTTATGTATACATATAATCTAAAATGAAATTACGACAACCGCGACGTAAAAAATATTGTAAATTTCCTAAAAATGATCCCTTTCCTACCCCAAATTCTAAATTTACGGGTAGATTCAATGGTTTCTGTGTCGTTGTAGAAAATGTAGACGAAATGCTTAAAATAAATTCTATGGGATATTTCGGCAAGGGAAACTTTTCCAGAAGTTTCCCGAGTTATGAAAAACAACGCAAACCGATAATTCTCCGGAAACGACAGTTGGAAATGCGGGAAAAGTGGAACGAAAAGCGCTTGTTTCAAAATACTGAAAGCGCGATTGTAGTGAACGATAGTGATACTGAAGAAGAGGATTTTTGTCATAATGCTACTTTGAGAAAAACTTACGAGTTACGCGAAAGTTTAAATTTAACTTTAGAGGAAGCATATTTTTTAACTTCCGCCGTAAATTGTTTACGAATTTACGATTTTAACAATAAATTATTAGATTTAGATAGTTTGTGGTTGTTATTTTGCGAAACTCAAGAAGATTTTATACAAAATTACATTGTCTATTATTATTTTCGGAGCCGGAATTGGGTAGTTAAAACAGGGTTAAAATTCGGAGGCGATTTTTGTAAGTTTTCAAAAATTTGCCGAACAAACTAATAAAATAATCTTTTTAGTATTATATAAAGAAGGACCTCCATTTTACCATGCTTCATATTTAATAATTATCGACGTTTTAAATAAAGAAACATTAGAACGAAATACAGAAATATGTAAACGGTCAATGGAATGGACGAATCTTATTGGACTAAATCGGTTAACAGAAACTGCAGCAAAAGTTAATATTTACAATAAAAAATTGAATATATCTCTAACAATTTTTAATTATAGGAAGTTGTGATTTCTCAAGTTATATGGCCTGATAATAACAGTTTAAAAGATGCGAAATTATCTAGAAGTATTTTAAAGCAATGTTCTGTAAATACATTTTTAATTCGACGTTGGATTGCAAAACAAGAAAGAAGAAAATAGCAAATTTAAATCAATATTTTTTATTATTAAATAATAACATACCTAACTGACTTTATACTACATTTACATCCTTTGAATGCGATGTTTTTTGGGGATACCCGTACTTCTGTACTCTTTACGTTCGTCCAAATAAATTTGTTTACACTGATTCTTAAATTCGTCATTCTCGTACCATTCTCCTAAACACTTTCTGAGCATATCATTTTCTTTTCTACATGAGAAAACCATTAAAATGCTATTATGTTTACAACATTCCGAAAATTCCGACACCTCGGACACACATTTTTCGGTCTTCGCCATTTCGCGCATTATCTTTGGGATCATAACTTCACTTTCGACTCGGCGTAATGTTGTATCATCGGGGTCACCTATTATCAAGAAATTGTTATGATATAATTCGCAGGCAAAAATAACCTTAATTGTTTTAAATAAATATTGAGTAATTTAAAATTACCTAAACCATGAGGGCCACCTCCCATTCTACCCGGCAACACGGCTGGGTCAGTAAAACTAGCCATTTATTATTATTAAATATTTTAAACGTCAAAAATATTACTAATAAACCTTCAACTTCAAAATATATTATAGTGTTCCCAACATTAACATGATGTTAATTATATTTTGTATAACATATTTTAAAGCTAGTGGAGTATGCTATATTTACATTGGCAATTTTGGGACAACTTGTGAAACCGACATGTTTCCTTAAATTAAATTCAATTAAATTGTTGCCAACCTATTAGTACATATAAACGTAATCTATAGTCTGTACCGAAACTTAACCACGGCCACCGTGGTTGGTATTTTCAGGGACGCGGTTACTGAACCTTGGTCAGTAACAGTAACCGTGCTCTATAGGCGGTTAGCGCGGTGCCTTGCACAATTTACGTGCTAAAGTAACTATGACTCATGATTTTGTTTTGCTATTATATTTACTATTTACTTTCTTTTACGAAGTAATAAGTAAGTATTGTAATCACGAAAAAAAAAATATCTCGAGATTTTAACGGAAATACACCTTTTGACCTTCCCTGAATTGAGTCTGACTATTTTTGGAATGACGTCTGTGTGTGTGTGTCTGTGTGTATGTATGCGGTCGACAGCCTACACCGTTGAAGATAAAATTATGAAACTTTAAACTTAAGATTTGTATATGCCTGACAAGAAAACCTCCTGTTTTTGAAAAGTATATTCAAACAGGAAGTGCATGTTTACTTGAGTCACTTTTTGCATATTTGCGAAACGGCTGCACTTACAGTAAAATAGTTATAATTAAAGTTAAAGATATTAATATTTTGAACAACTTTTGTTTGAAACATTTCTTCAAAAAGTGTACCAGTTACGAGAAAATTGCTATTATCCTATTTATATTGCCATAGTTACATAGGTCTGGAAAATTGTATATAATAAATCGTATCTACTACGCATGTCAACTGTTTTAAATATTCAAATATTTTTACATGTAACATTTATTGTCAGTGTCACAAATAAGTTTAGTGAAAAAGCGTAACAAAGGTTAGTAAATAATTTAAAATATTATATGAAAATATTTTTGTAAGATTTAAAGTTTATTTAAAGACTAAAAAATGTATGGCCATAATAATGATTACTAATGTGTACTGAATAATTATATTTTCTTTATACTATCATAATTTTTAATAATTTTTCTTTATGCTACTAGATAAAACTTGATTTTCTTTTTATATTTATAATAAATATTCATAAGTAATTAAGACGGGATAAATTCATAAATTCAAATTCAAAGTTAGATCGTTTCAAAACCTATCCAGAATTTCCAGGAACCGGCTCGGTACTTCTGGTTGGCCTGGTGAGGTTTCGGTATATTCTAATTACTATAACGCAAGTACCTGAAATGCGAAAATTGCAATTTATATTCCTTTATATAGAAATAAGTATCTAATTAAATATATATTTTTGGAGAAAAAAAAATCTATTTAAATATTCTAAGGGTTTCGGAAATTATTTTTCCTTCATCAGGGCTAAAAACGTTAATAATTACAGCTCGGTTCCTTTGGTTGGCCTAGTGAGGTTGCAACATATTTTTTCTTAGTTTATAAAACCACAAAATAAAACATCGGCCGCGTATTGCCCTAAACTTTCTTATACGTAGTCAGTATATTTTGATTTGATAGTATATAAATTCAAATATAAAATGTTTAAATTCCAAGAAAATATTTACATTCATTATAAAAAGATGCCTCGTCAATATATTACCGTATTTATAAATTTCAAACACAAATAAATACTAGCAAATTCACAATTGGAATATTTGTTTACGTCCTTCAAACAATCAAATAAATGATTTCATTGTGAAAAAGATGTAATTTTATAGAACACATTCAAAAATATTTTCAAGTAATAATAATATATAACTAAATTTAATAATATTACAATATTGAAAGTTTAAAAAGGCAGAAATAATAAAACTATACCTATTAGTCATTTTAAAATAATTTCTTTCTAGCTGTTTTTTTTATTTGTTCAATTTTTTTTTTGTAGTAGTAATATATTCTGGATCCCTTATTGGCATATTTCTTGTGAAGCATGGATCGATTAATTCTGGAAGAATACAATTTATATAAAATTTCACCAATTTATTGTGCATTTGTTCTTTCCAAAATATATTATCTCTTTTTATAATTTTTACCGTCATGGGATAATTATTTCCTCCCCAAATACCCAAAATACAAGTATCTCTACCCGTGACTGCTAGCTGCCCTTGTATTTGATAATACCATTTATCGTTTTTATTCACAATTAGTGAACAAATTTTAAAATATTGATTATTATGATTAGAAAATTAATGATAACAGTCCCAAAATTATTATTTGTCTAAGAATGATGATAACATTTAATTGGAAGATCATATTATTTTTCTTTGTAAAACATATTTAAAGATTACATCTATTCGCACTTCTGTGGTTATTTATCGCGGAAGTACTGATAACACTGATAATTTTTATCAATTTCTATGAATAGAGATATTTGTCCAATATATTCAAGTAGTTCTTGATTCAATGTTTAGTTAATAGAGTATTGCAGTTATAATAGTTTGCAATTTTAAAATAAATGTAAGTTTAAATTTATTAGTAACATTTTACTCAATTATGATTTATATAGTTATTATAACCTGTAGCGCATAGTTGTTTATTTATTTATTTACAAAAACTTTTATGTCATTTTGATTTGTTACTTGTGAATTAACTCAAACAATATTTCTATCATTTACTTTTGTTTGAATGTTTGACGCTAGGTAGCAGTACTTAGCACGTTTGAAAATAAATAGAATCATATTTTGCAAAATATTCCGAACACAAAAAATGCTTAATTTTTCTAGCTTTTATTCGAGTAATACATTATCTCTGACGTCAACAAAAATTTGTAATCAGATCAGTAATTTTGATATTGTTAGACAAAAGAAAATTTATAAAAATTTATTATAGATAGCATATATTTCGTAAATTATCAAGATTAATATATGATGACATTAATACTTTTTTCTATGTATATATATATATATATATATATACATATACATATATATATATATATATATATATATATATATATATATATATATATACATATATATATATATATATATATATATATATATATATATATATATATATATATATATATATATACACATATATATATATACACATATATATATATATATATATATATATATATATATATATATATATATATATATATATATATATGAATATACAAATATTTATTAACAAAATGATTTATTTAGTAAATAAAATTTAAAATATTTATTTAAATAATAATACTTTATTTATATAGTATATGCTAGTTAATGTATAGAATATTATTAAATGTTTAATAGTAAATATTATATGAAGAAAAGTAAATTTTTATAAATATATAAAACTGGAGATACTCAGTAAAAACTTATTATAATAATATTGCTTTTCTATTAATGTATTATTTATGCATTATAAGTAATATATAAAATTTTATTATTGCTTTAATTATATTTTACTTGATGAGCAATATAAAATGCTAATTTGTCTTTTATGAAATCAATTATTTATCAGTAATATTTATAAAGATAAATATTTTTATTTTTGTAATAGATTACAATAATATGATAAGCATTTTCATATATTTAGATATTTACCCACAAATATTCAGTTCGAATCGAACACCATAACAATATTGTATGTTTCGTAGACATTTTAAACCTATTAATTGTATTATTTATTTATTTTAGAAACATGGATCATTTGAAATTAGCTAAAAGTGACTCAGAAACAAAGGTATGTATCCTTGATTTAAATAACTGATAACATTGATTTGGTCTTATCAATCCATATTCAATTAATATCTATTACATTTATGACTGTATCGAATATTAATATACATATATGCTGACTAATTTATTCATATATATTTCCTTTAGAGTATGAAAAAAGACAAAAAGAAAAATCTAAGTCGAAATAATACCGAAAGCTTTTCAAAACGTAGTTTACTCCCAAATTTGTTGCGAAGAAAAGGCTCAACAAAAAAAACTACCACTATCACCGCCACTGCTAGTGATGAAACCTCGGAAAGTGTTAAAACAGTTGCAGACGCGGGGCCTACTAATCCACCGGATCCCACCGAAGGGTAAATACTGATAAGTTGCGAATATTAAATAATAAACTACAAGTCACGTATTTATTTCTAGCCAACCAGTTTACGCCCTTATGGTCACTGAATCTCACGCTGAAGAATATAATATGGAGCATAAATATAGGGGTCGAGCGATTATTTTAAATCATGAATTCTTTGACAAAGAAGATAGAAGAGAGGGCACGAAAATTGATGTGGAGAGATTAGAAGTAGTTTTACCGAAGCTAGGCTTTACTGTTGAAGTTCACACTGATTTAGAGTATTTTGGAATTTATGAATTATTAAGAGCAGGTACGATAATATAATACCATACACATATTGTACATACATAGAAATAATTGATTTTATTTGTTTTAGTATCCAAAGAAAATTATTTGGATTCCGATTGTATTGCATTTTTTATCTTAACGCACGGCAATAAACGTAGAGAAATTTCGGCGAAAGATATGTATTATTCCGCAGATAAATTGTGGGATTTTTTCACGGCGGACAAATGCCCTAGTTTGGCAGGAAAACCGAAAATGTTTTTCATTAACGCTTGTCGAGGCAAAAAGAAAGATTCGGGCATCCGATTTTTCAGCAGAGGTCGAACTGAAGCAGATTCTTCATCCTCAAAACAAAATAGTTATAAATTACCAAAACACGCCGATTTTTTAATTGCATACAGCACAGTTGATGGTAAGTTTCAAACGAAAATGCGATTTTCACTAATAAATTAGTATGCTAGTAGGGAGTTAAAACGATGCTAATTATCACCCAATATTTAAGTACGCTACACCGCGTTCAGATCTTCGAAAACGGCGGATTTCTCTAGCTTTAACATTTAACTTGAACCAGATATTGGCTGGGTACATTTTAAATCCTGCTATTTTGTATTTTAAGTTGTTTCAAACATTACAGAAAACTAATGTGACTTGGGTTCATGCAAAACACTTAGTGAAGCTTTATTGTTGTAAATCATTCTTTCAGGTTTTCTATCTTACCGTGATGTTGCTAATGGGACCTGGTTCATTCAGTGTCTATGTGAAGTACTGCTGCAATACCATGAAACGAAAGACTTGATGAAAATGTTAACAATCACTGCCCGAAAAGTAGCACTGGATTACAGGACTCATTCAGACATTATCGAAGACTGCGATTTAACACAAGTTCCCTCAATTACTTCGATGTTAATTAGAGATATTTATTTTAAAACTAAACTAAACAGTATTGAATAACCAAAAAATATTCATTATTTAAGACAAACATGTAATGAACTATTAAGATAACTGTAATTCATTCCTAATAAAGTTTATTATTTATTATTAAATTTGCATTTTTCAAAAACACTATTTTCTTGTTGATTTACTTAGTTTTCAAGCTTTTCATATAATTAATAGTATATATTGGTAATACTGGGCTCATTTAGACTTTTTAGATTTTTTAACACAAGATCCTTCAATTACGTTGATATTAATTAAAGATATTTATTTTAAAACTAAACAGTATTGAATAAATAAAAAAATATTCATTATTTACAATAAAAATGTTTAAACTATGATTAGACTTACGTTACATATTAAGATAAATATAATTTATTAGTATTTAAATGTATTAAATTATGGATGTTTATTATTAAATTAGCATTTTTCGTAAACACTATTTTCTTGTTGAGTTACTTATTATAGTTTTCGAATTCCTTATATAATAAATAGGAGAATAGGTCTAGAAATATGTAGGAATAGATTGAAAAATAATATTTATTTCTTAAAAAATAAAATTTAACATTGTTCCCATAGGTTATTTTTAATTATGTATATCTCTGATTGTCTTAAAAACAGTTTATCCAATACGCCTATGAAAATAATAGCAAATATTCTTAATGAAATACTGTGAAATTAATTGTTTTACCTAACACATCTATAAATCGAATTCAAAATATATGTTGTAAGTTTAAATACAAACTTAAACATTTTAAAGACGAACTAACTAATAAGAATATAAAAAAGTATTTTTTTTTTAGTTTTATAAGAACATATAAATATCACAGAAAACTACATATAAAAATATTATAGAATATAAATTAAAATAGTTTTTACGGCAAGATAAAATAATTATTCTAAACTTCAACTACTTAAACATCAATTTTTTTATAGTTAAATTAAAAAACAAAGGCTATATTTATATTGTCGTATTTGAAATCAAAAATAGTATTTATTTTTAACATTTATATATATATCTTAATGACCAAATATACAATATATTCGCAAAGGAAACACTGAGAAATCAAAGAAACATTCTCAAAATCATTTTTAAAATGATTGTTTTTGCGGTACATTTTGGTCAAATTGGTCCACAGACTCAACAACAATAATTTATGATTTAGATTTCTTTAAAAAGCAAGTGTAATAATTAAATAATTTCTAATCTAATAAGTTGTCATTTTACTTGCTTTGAACTAAGTTCAAAAATTCTTCCCTAGTTTTTGGGTCATCTCGAAAAACGCCCAACATGGTCGAAGTGACGGTTTTGCTATTTATTTTTTGGACACCCCGCATTACCATACACATATGTCTGGTTATAAAATAAACAAATATTAATTTGTGTCAAGCATAGTGTAACATTTATAAGCAATTGTTCGAAAAATATTGTACTTACACTCCTTCAACTATAACAGCTACACCAGCGGGTTGAACAGCTTTAGTTACAGCTAATGCTATTTGTTTGGTTAATCGTTCTTGCACTTGTAGTCGACGAGAATAGATTTCAACAATTCTATAAGGGAAATACATTTAAAGAAGTAACCAACAAGAAAAGCAGTGTAAAATAATAGAAAAGTGCAATTATATATTTGAAGTTTTAGAAAATAGTGTTAAATTGATACGAATGAGTAAATTAATGTTTTCAGGTACTCCTAAGTGCAGGCTATAGTTATACATGTGTGTATTGAAATAGCTTACCTTGCTAGTTTACTAAGACCCAATATTTTCTTGCATGGCAAATATCCAATGGATACTTTACCATAAAATGGTACTAAATGGTGTTCACACATCGAAAACATTTCGATATCTTTAACGACCACCATTTCATCGTGGTCTTCATCGAAAATTGCATCATTAAGTACTTCTACAATCGAAATAAAAGTTGCTCAATTTATTTAACTAATTTAAACGTTGAGAAAGTTAGGCGCAAAAATGCAAAGTTAGAAGCATATTTGCCTAAATTTTCACGAAAAATATTACTAAATAATTGTTTTATCATTAATTACAATGTCACATGTATGCACGTCATGGTATAAGCACAAAAATGACGTTAAAAAATGATTTATTAAAAAAAGATTTAATCTATTCATTAATAATACTACATGTCGTGAAACTTAAACATATTTTGATGTATAATAGTAAGTCTACTTAAAACTAAGAGGTATGAATTTGGAATTTGTAAAAAATATGTGGGATTTTTTTGAAAATGATTATACGGTGTTAATCTTTAGTTGAGATTATAATGTGCCGCTTCAGTGTGTCTGTGTGCAGAGGCGCTATTATAAGAGTGGCAAAAGGTCTAGAGGGGTGTGGCACGTGGCAAGCTTTAAAAGCTCAGGAAATTGTTGAAAGAGCGAGTTCTTTTCCACTTGACCGAATTCACTGAATAAATCCTAGTCTATGTATTTTATCAGCCACAAATTAAATAGATTCACGTTCAACAACGTTAGAGCTTTCACGGTAAAAATTGTACTTCGGAAATTTATTCCGAAAGCTCACACAGTATCTAATGCATTTAAACATTATATATATATATATATATATATATATATATATATATATATATATATATATATATATATATAAAGCAAAACGTGAGAAACTTAAATGAAATGCTAAGATTTTTCTTAGTGTACGCTACTGAATGTCATGTGTCAACCTAGTAACCTGTTGGTTGCACAAGAACCAACTTACAGTCACTTTTATTCAAGTGCTCAAGCCTTCAGGGGAATTCTGAATTCGTATTCATATGTTTATATGAACCATTAACTTAAACAATTTATTCGAATCGTTTCATTGCATTGAAACTAACAAATATTAGTTGCAATTTTCAAATTTCTAAACTCATTTACACCTTGATCTTATTCGACATAACCTTTCATCAAAGTCAATCGCGTATAATATCCTTGTTACTAATTAAATTACATATATAGATTGTGCGATATGTTCAATATCACACTTCAGAACCGGACATACATAATAAGAAAACTACTTTCAGTTTTTACATCCGGCATATATATTGCAACAGGTTATGCGGTTTCAAAATGATGAAATATCAAAAAAAGATTACCACAGATAAACACTATTTACTAGTGAATAAATGATGTTTTTATAACAACAAGGACATTTTAGAAATTAAATAATATAATTTTCGTAATAAGCATATTTTTGTGCTTCAAAACACAAATTTGTATTTAAATTTGCAACAAATATAAACGATTTTTTTTTTAATTTAAATATAATAATATTTGGTTTGAATTGGTCATTTAAAAAATATATATTTTTTATATAAATTGTCGATTGATAATTTGTTTATTTATACTCTAAAATTTCGATTAATATTTAATTAATAAGATTAAAAGTCTTGCGATATTACAGTTATTGTTTATGAAGTATGTATGAAGTTATGAACAATACGTAATTTGTTATCGTTTGACCCGCATATTTTGGGAAAGCTGCGCTTTTGCGACCGGATAAGGAACAAAAGCCTGACGAGCTCTCCAAATTGGCCAGAACATTCAAAGTGATTGTTAATTGCCCATTATGTAGTTTCGCAATTGTTATAGCTCTCTATAATAAATCAATAAACGCGCTAGAGATATATTTATAAAGATATTCTTAAGATTTCTTAAATAGAATTTATTACTTTATATATATATATATATGTATAAAGCTTTATAGAGAAAGAATATATCCGATTGTCTAAAGCTGCACGAAGTCCCATTAGGGGACTTGTTGCAGTAGATTGAGTACTCAGAAACATTGTCATGGATACGGCACGATCATTCCATCATCTTTCGTTGTCATAGTTACAGAAAAAGTGTCACAAAATAGGACATTGCAAATAAATACTATTTCGTTTTGGATGAACGAATCAATAAGTTTCTGAATATAGGACAATTTACGAGCAATAAATGTGCAAATAAAATCTAAGAGAATAAAATTATATTCGGCGTGAACGAAATGAAACATAAATTGGCCACTTTATAGACGAGCCTTTAAAAGGATTCTCTCGTTCGTATAATACAAGCAAGCACACCCAACCCAGCTGATGGCGCCACCGTACTATGTTCTCTCTTTGATTTTCCCAGTCAATTACTAGCACCGACGATAATTACCTCACTTGATACTAGATTACTAGCACCAATTCAATTATAACATTTTCCATCCAACGAAAATGCATTTCGAACAAAATTAACATCTCATCTCTATTAGTTATCACACATTAATATTTCTTATACAATTTTTTACTTAACCTAACCATACTAAAAAAAATTGCATATTCCTTAGTTCTATTTTCTACCACTAATATATTAGTGGCCGGAAATAGAACTATATATACATATATGACCGTGTAATTCAAAACGCGACTCTATATTCTTAATTCAAATTAAGAAGCGGCTACCATATATATCTATATATGTATAAATAAAATTTAAATGATTTTGACTTACCCTCTAAGCTTTGATCGTATCCTTTGGTAAAAAACAGCATGGCCTTGGCAGCACGTTCTGGAGTCTTTAGAAGACCTTGGCGATCGGGATTTTCGCCTAACGAACCAAGGAGAAGACGATAAGAACGCGACATTTCCGGAAGTAGGTCTTCCCGAGTTGGAGGTCTGTGGTCTAGCTCCAAATCGTGGTGAAAAGTACATTTTTCGTGACCTAGAACATATAAATAATAACAAATAAAAAATGTGCTCGCGTTACAAATCATGTCTATAAAAAACAAAAACATAATTACACGGAATTTGTGTATTTCTTTACAGTAGATACAGCTTTGTAGTGTATTATTTATTTTACCTGGGGTTGTGGATGTTCTAGGTGTAATTGGTGTTCCAGGTATTTCAATATCATCACCATTATCAGTCCAACTAACTGTTCTCGCGATTAATGGTGCTAATTTAGGCCTTCTTGCTTTTGAAAATTCGCAATTTTCACCGTTACTTGCCATGGCTTTAGAACAACAATTGTTTTATAATCAAGTCTAGAAATTGTTTCTGCTTTTATTAAAAACCCTCCAAAATCATTCTACGCTACTGGTCAAACGTGTTTTCTATATTATATAATAATATTTATTATTTTATTAAGTGTTTAATATTAATAAATGCATAATTAATATTATAGATAATTTGAGAATATATAAACAGATTTTAAATATTCGTTTTGTGTAATATGTTAAACAACATCAAATTTGAATAATTAATTTATGAATCTCATCAATTATATAATTTTACAAACATATTAATGTTGCGATATTCCTACTCATATTTATATATAAAATTGTAATTTTAAATCATATAAATTGACTATAATATACATATGCTATGTTTAACACGGTTTTTATTAAAAATAAAATTCGTAATTAAGTCTCCAATTTTACATTTAAAACGAATAGAATCATAAAAGAAAACTGTTTATTATCTAGGTGAAATTAATCAAAGAATATAAATTAAAAATAAATTTGACAGCAAATATAAATTTTCCATCGCGTGTTTTCAAATTTGTTATTATTAGAATATAAATAACAATAACTAGTTATATGAAACTAAAGTAGTTTTTAACTAATTTAAACAAAAACAAATAATATTACTGTAACAGTTAAAATTGAATGGTTTGATTTTATGAAAAATAAAAAAAGTTTATTACAAATATGATATTTAAAATTTCACTCAACTCTAGAATAATTTTTCATAATTAATAAATAAAGGCAGAACCCATTTTGAAGAACTGTTATTGTTATATTTACCTAACAAACAATTGCTATTTAACAAAACAATGAATCAATCAAACAAATTGATGTCACGTGTAATGACTTGGGTAACAAAATCACTTTTCTAACTAACAACAATTCACTGCAATAGTTAAAGGTGAACTGACATTTCAAAATGACTACCGTCTGTTTATATGTGCTACGCGCAGTGCCGGCGAACTTGGGTTTTCACGAAGAAGGGGCTGCATTTTACCAATCTGGGATTCCCAGAGACGTTTACGAAACCTTTGGTTATTACTATTACTCGCGACTACTACAATTTACCTACTTATTTTACTATTCTTTTTATGTATTTACTCAAATTCCAAATTCAATATTTTTAAAATTGTTTATTGTGTAAGTAATATAATCTAATTAATATTTTTTATAAAATAGATTTTTCCTTTAAAAGAGATATAGGTGTTAACAGTTTTACTGTGTGTTACATGGTTTTATTTGTGGATTTTTTTTAAATCAACAATAAAATTTCTACGTGTGTGAGATATTTTTTAAAACCTGTTTTAAAATAAATAAATATTAGATTTGCATATAACCTAATTTTAAACGT
This sequence comes from Nebria ingens riversi, assembly GCA_018344505.1. Classification (NCBI taxonomy): domain Eukaryota; kingdom Metazoa; phylum Arthropoda; class Insecta; order Coleoptera; family Carabidae; genus Nebria; species Nebria ingens. The sequence goes on along the minus strand of JADQWA010000626.1, from coordinate 388,294 downwards.
CTCACTAAACTATTAAATTAGTGTAAGCAAGTTTATAAAAAGGTGATTTCCGATATCCTTATTAAACGTTAATCTCTGATGGTTTCAATATCATTTTTGATATGATCTAGATCACATCCGATGGAGGTTATATGATCAGGATCACCTTGCCAAGTTGACTTTCGTTTGGAGGTTCAACAATAAAATTAATTAGTTAAAGATTATTTCATTATAGTTAGTATTAGAATAAATATTAGGATTTTGAGAAAAATATTATATTCTTAGAAGATATATAATTACTCAATTATCTATAGACATCTTTAGACAATATGTATTTATTTTCCATTAAATAATTCCCTAATAATTATATATATATATATATATATATATATATATATATATATATATATATATATATATATATATATATATATATATAAAGGTATATAAAAAAAAAGTTGTTTGCTAAATAGAAACATTAATTTATTTTCTTGTCTATCAAAAGAAATTAATAAGTAATCGCGATTTGCGAAGCGAATTAAATACATATTAATATAACACAAATAAAAAAGTCAAAAGTAAATATCTTTTCAATTCAAATTTACAATAATATTTCTTTGAAAACCATCTAATTTAAATCAAATTTCATTTGTAAAAAGGGGAATTTTCAATCGTAACTACATTATAGAAAACAAACATAAATTAACCAGTAGTTATTGGTTCTGTAACCGAGATTAAGCCGAATGGGAATAACCCAAAGGTAATTACACCGGGCTGATTCAACAGAAGTTGATTCAACTAAAACAACCGGTTGTATGTGCCTGAAAAATGTCCACATTGTGATTAACCACTGCAAGAGATTGTTTATTTACGCTTTGGAATCAAATGTTGTGCGGTTTGTTAACAAAGAAAAAATATACGGCCACAGGACAAAGTGAAACGTCTCAGTGATTGCAAGGGTATATGATTTCACAGGATAACTGGTCGGAAATTAAATTCACACGAAGATCAAAGTGCGTTTTGTGAATATGTCTAAACCACATTGCGGTTATTAGATCTAGTTAAACCTGTGACATCATTCAGTGTTTTAAATATTTAGATCTATCTTCTAAGAAACGTGAACCTAATAAAACAATCATTTTTCTATTGCTTAAAATTACATAAATTTATATTTAAATCATCTTGTAAAAGGCATCGTTTAAAACCACAATTAAATTTATATTTATAGTAGTTTTATGGAGAAAAATGCTACTAAATTGAATTTGGCGCCTAGAATATGCGCATGTGCGAACACCATGTATGGAACAAACATGATCGGCTAGTGTCGTTCCAATACGGCGTTGGGAGCACAAGGCTATAAGTTTTAAGCTTAAGCACAATTAAATTTATGAATCACTAAACGTATAAAACTTTAAATTCGTCCCAATTTAATTATAATTTTGAATGTGTTAAAAGTATAATATCATGTAGAAAGTAATAAATATAAACCCCGACTATGGCTACTTGAAATTGAATACTTGTAGCATGTAAATATGAAACTTCTACTATCAGTTTTTAAATGACAAATAAATGATTTGCACCTAGTGAAATTTAATATTACTTTCGAGTATGGACGTTGCGGTTTAATGGTTATTGGTAAGTGACCTTACGAAATAACGGTTCAATACATAAATGTGTTACAGATCTATATATGCATATATATAAATATATATATATATATATATATATATATATATATATTTGGTATTTCCAAATTTTTTCTAAAGTCAGTATTTAAGATCGTTTCCTTTTTGGGAGTAAAATAACTCCGGAAAAGTAGATTTAAAATGCGAGCGGCACGACTTGTGTATCCATAAATTATGTATACAAAATTTAGTCTTAATCCGTTCAGTATCTTCAGAAAGGAATGAGCGACAGATTTGGTCTAACGAGCGACCGACAATTAACATTCAAATAAATGAGTTATATATTTTTTGGATTCAGGCAGATGAGAGACGAGATACTTACAGACACACGACCGAATACTTTAGCTGTTCGGTACTACGTACAGCAAACTAAAAATGTGAATATTACCGCCATTTATGGGAGTAGGTGTGTACTATTATTAATTAATTTTCTAATTAAAAATAAACTAATTAATTCGTGTTTTAATAATATTGACAAAACATCATTTCCAAGAATTTATAGAAGTAAAGTATGCATAAATAATAAATAAAAAAGAATAATTGCAGATTTAAAAAAGTATATCTAATTGATTCGTTAGAGTTTTTACTAAAATAAACTCATTTTCAATTATATTGTTGTATAATTATCCAGCGCAACATCTCGTTTAAAATATGCACTACAAATAGCATATGCTCATTCGCGTTAAGTAACATATATCTTACTGTAGCGTTTTGCAATTTACCAAAATATGCTTAGGACCTTGGTATACAATAATAAAACAGTTATTTACTACTGATCATATGTTGGTCTTTTCTAATTATTATTGCTAAAGAATAAATATTATACTTGATGTTTATTATTCAAACATTTTCGAAAAAAGTATGCTAGTTGTATGAATAATCAATTTGTTATATTTATGAAGATGTTATACTCGTTTTATGACAAAAATGAAAATACCTCCGATGATATACGTTTATAGTTATAAAAACAGAGACGTAATGCGGTTGTAAAATACCAATGTCAAATACGTGATAAGTTGCATGATTTCTACCATAGATAATTATAATTTTTTTTTCTTGTTCTGCAAACTGTATCAACGGAAGGTGACTATTTAATACATATTTAGAAAGTATATCGAAGGTCAAGACCTGCCCCATACACCGTACAAGATGCAATAATAGAATTATCTATAAATCAATCCACATCAGTAAGGAATCGATGTTCAATAATGTATTAACAACATCTATAAATGAACTAATATAAAAAACAAATTGTAGTTTTAAAAATATATATGTTTGTAATAAAATTGAATATCTATTAAATAAAAATAAATAATAGTCAAATTATAAATTGAACTATATTTATTGATATTCTTGAATATAGTTGTATTTTGATAATTATAACATACAACCAGACTCACATTGAGGCATAGCATAACACCATAAGAGCATATACAAAACGTAGCATGGAGTAGAATTGTTTTTAGTGCCGAAAATAAATAAATTTCTAAACTTGATACTTCAACTTTAAACCATATTTTACATTGTATTATTACATATTTAATATATTATTAAACAAATAGAACAATAATTAACCAAGTTGTAATTAAATTACAGGAGAATTTTCTTTTAAAATATAAATAATTTAATAAATTAAATTCATATATAAAGTAATAAATGATATGTAATAAGTGAAGGCGAAATTAAAACCAGAAATAGTCCATAATATAAATTAATAATATACTAAAAATTATCTAATAGAGAATAAAAAATACTAGTAAGCATTAAAGTTATTGGCGAAAAATAAATCAATAAATAACCTTGAGCAAATGACAGAAGATAAACATTCTTCCATACCAAATAATAAATATTAAACCGAGTTTATAATTTCAACCCCGAATCGATTATAAATAAAAATACGATTTAGAAAATTGTTATTTGTATTTTTGAGTATTTTGATTATTCAATTAGGGATTGCGTCAAATATTACACTTCGTAAGTGTTAATAGTTTATCTTAGTTTTCGGGTTATTGCAACTGATAATAGTATAATTTTAAAAACATTACGCGGTTTGAGATAAAATCTAATTAAATAAATGAAAAAAATCATTTCAAGGCACTACCGGATATGTTTTGTTTTATTTGCAAATTTATATAATTTTAAATAGCGCTAACAAATATATTTAGTACAAGTAAATTAATATTACCTTATATAATAAAAAAACATAATAAACCAAGTATAGAACTCACCCTTATTGCATGCCATGATTTCTTCACTATTGCCGTTGCTGTGTAATTCTTTCATGTTCGCACTTATCCAATCACCACCGTCAACTGAAATAAAAAATATTATAACAGCTTCAATTCGACGCACAATAATTACTAAAGGAATGATGTAATTCAATAACTAATTTCATTTACTTATTGAAAAACAGTAACAAAAAAATTAAACAAAATAAAAACTGGATGTTAAAAAAAAATCGAATAATAATAATGTTTTACGTACTGTCAAGAAATTCTCGTATATTGTCTAACTAAATTTGCAATGGTGCTACAACCGTGTTATATCACATTGAGCGCTCTGACGTCATTGTCATCCCCTCTACGAAATGCGCGCAGTCAATTTTAGAGCGCTCATGCGAATCCATGAAAACGTCCTTAAAATGTTACATTGAAAATAGATTAAGAGAGGTTGAAATTTAAGTTTCAACCCAATTGATAGCAATACAAATTATTGTTTTGCTTAATAATAGGTTTAGTTAAAATCAATATATAGTACAATTTTTAGAAATTAAGTAACGATTGTGTACTTGGGTAATTTCTAAACAAGCGTGATAAGTATTTGCGCAAACTATTTCTTAATCAGTATTGCAAAAAAATTATCACATTTTCATTAAAAATGATGATTTGAATAATGATGTATGCCGTGTATAATTTGATTTATAATTTATTTGGATTAGAATTCTTTAATTTGACATTCAAGAGAAATTTTATTAAATGACTCACATTATATATAACAAATATACTTTCTACTATACATATATATTAATTATTTAGACAAGGGCAAACATAGTTGTGTTTTCATATAAAAAGTTACAGGACCTTGCATAGTAAAACAATAATATTATAAAGTTTTTCACAATTTCACACACATTGGTAGTTCAAGGATATTATTAAAACATTTTGACTGAATAATGCACTTTTAAATTCAAATTAATATTAATAATGCATTGATTTACAAATACAAATAAATATATTCACGTCTGATTTGAAGATTATCAAATTTTATATTCGACTATCTTATTCTATAATTATAAATTTGGCGAATTTATTAATAATTCTTGAAATACATAAAAATTTAATGGTGCATTTTTGAATATTACTCACTATGAAGATGTTTAATATTTATATAAAAACAATTATATAACAAATTTGTAGGTAATTATTTGATATGTCCCTGGGTTCATTAATATAATAACAATTAAAATTATTTCGACAATGATTTTGCAATGAAATAATAAATGGACTCTTACAAATAACAAGTGTTGGTATTTTTTATTTCTTCAAATTATAATTATATAAAAATTAATGTGGTAGACTTTAAGGTTAAACTTTATTACTAACAAATTGAAAATTTATATTCCTGGTTTTAAAAGTATATGAGTTATGCTAGTGTTATTTAAATATAAATAATATTTACTAAGCATTTGTCAAAATAGTTGAAATATTAAAGATTAACATTAATAGGAACTAACGTTATTTATAAATATATATAAAAAATAATTTACGTCCTAACGATAGTATTACGTATCAATTATTCAAAAATATCTGTATATACTGTAATGTTGGTTGCATAAAACACACTTTGCTTATTCGCTACTTGCGAATGTTCATATGTAAAATATTGCTTTCATTGAATTAAAATATGAACTCTTTTTCTAATAAATAAGAAAGCAATATATATAAATTATAAAAACTTTATTGATTATAAAATACAAGTGATACAAATTATTTTTGCTGCGCTTGTTTTTCAATTTTATTCATCTTATCATTTTCTAATTGTTCCAAAGTAAGTAACGAAGTTCCTAACTGATCTTCACGCGTAAAAGGTTGAGCCATTTGGCGTAACCAACGCTTAGCAATCTAGAACACCAAAAATATATCCCAAAACAAAAAAATCGCTAATTACAATATATTACTTGAACCGCTTCTTCAGTCGACAGATTACAAAGTGAATCTTTTAAATGTTCTTGGATCCATTTAGGTAGTTTAGATCGTTTATCAGATCGAGAAAAACGTTTATCAGCAAAGATCATGATACCATAATCGGTTTTGCCACGAATTGCGCGACCAACACATTGGGCGGCATGACGCATTGCGTCAAAAGTTAAAAAGTCATTTTCACGTATCTAAAATATTAAACAATCAAACACCAACCGGAAATAAGTTTGTATGGTTAATAGTAATTCCGAAAATAAACAAAGAAAGCCGAATGTGTTTGTTTTATGTATGTGAAGCGCGCATGCGTTGTAATTAATACCTGGAATTGATCTCGTAAATATTCTAAGCGAGCTCTTAGAATTCTCGATTGTGTGTACACGTAAGGAATGCCAAACATAAGGACACATCTACCTAAATGATGATCAAAATCAACTCCTTCGGAGACTTTTCCGCGAGCTACTGACAGCAATACTGCTCCTCTTCCGGATTCACATGCCTATTTTAAATATGTTTTAAAATATTTATGAAATAGGGGAAGTAAAGGAAATTTATCACCTTTATATAATACATTAAAGCGAAACTAGTTTCAGCTGAATCTTGAGTTTCAATGAATAGTAATTTGTATCTTTGCAAACTATCAATTACACCTTGGTCATACCAACTAGCAACAACAGATTCTAGGTATAGATAAGAAGTAAAGAAACATACAATACCATCTGGAACATTTGCGGCTATCTATAAAAGCGTTAGGTCAAACATACTTTATTTATAACAAAATGTTAGTTAGTTATTATACCTCTACTAACAATTGACCATAATTTCTTATAACAGCAATGTCGTCCCTAGTTTCAAATTTGGACGAAATTGCTACTTGGTCATTACCTTTCGATACAATCTATAAATTAAATATATATTTTTTTAATATATAAAAATTATAAAATGAGTATCACACGGAAGTCAAATAAATATTTTCGTAAGTTGGGATCATTAATATACCCAGTAAACATTTGGTAACTTGTAACGCCTCTGTTACGTTACGGATGTAACGTCTCTGATATGTTGCATGTGACTAAATGGTTATTGGGTAGCTAATGAAAATAACTAGTTAAAGTGTCTAATACAAGAAAAAAATGTTGACTTCCGCCATTTTACGAAAAAATAATTACCATAGGTAATAAACACGGTCGAGCTAACGTCATGGTGAAAGAAGACATAATAACTGGATGAAAATTCAAAATTTTCGGATACATATCTAGCGGGGACAAAGTCCCTGAAGTAATAACAACTGTTTGAAATCGATCAAAAATTGGTTTCATAGCAATAGAAGAATCTAAACAACTGTTAAAAAAATTAGCTTTATTCCGTATGAATAAAGCATACATTACTTACCTAAAATGTAAGATGGGATTGGATACGGTTGGAGTTTTATCATCAAATGGTTCAACAATTATTGTAAATCCTTTCGTGTATGTTGAAACAAGAGTTGCTAAATGTGTAATCAAAACTAAGGGGCTAAAATCGGTTAAATCTGAGATTTCAAGCGTTCGTAATAACGAACCGAGTCTCTCCGCGCAAAAGCGCAATGGTTTACGTTCGATACAAACTTTCGCTTGTACGTCTTTCAAGAAACCAACAGGAGTTTCTTGAATAACGTGTTGAACGCGTAGTCGCGTTTTTAGGTATTCGACGAAACGCTTCAAGAAACTTACAAAGTGTTCTGCGTTGCGAATGTTTCCCGGTACAACCTCTGTGGATAAAGAGAATTACATTTACCGCTCTCGTGTCATTGCAGCAATTTTATCGCAGGTGTACCAACATAATATACAATTCGTTCAACAATTGATACAATTACGGATTTTTACGCGGTTACACTGTGAAATAAATTATTACCTTGGAGAACTTCATCTGGTAAAATAGGATTAGACAAAATTACATCAGTTTCTCTAGCAACACTAGCATCTCTTAAGCCATCAACTAATCGTTGATATTCTTCCTGAAGCTTTTTGTGGTCATCTTCTCGCATTCTAAATTAATTTTTATATTCATACACATTTTATTATATATATATATATATATATATATATATATATATATATATATATATATATATATATATATATACATATATATATATATATATATATATATATATATATATATATATATATATATATATATATATTAGAGAATTATTAGACATACTCAGCAATAGTTTTTTCTAAAAGTATTATATTCGCGGAAGACTTCTCAATAACTCGTTTATTAATCTTTACACTCATAGAATCGATACAAACGTTGTCGATATTATGAGCTTCATCGAAAACAACTATAGCTTCTTTGTTTAACTCTTTTGAAACAACGTCTGCTATTTTCGGATCGAGTAAATAATGGTAACTGTATACTACTATGTTTGCGTGTATAATCTAAAATATAATATGTATTGTATATAATTTGAAAATTTATTTTGTTGTTAAGTTAGTAACACTGCTCCAATATGTGCTTAAGACTGACTTCCTTGGCATAGTTGTGTCAAAAACATAAAACTGCTTAAGCATCAAACATTTGAGGAAGTCAATTTTAAGTTTATTTACCGCAAATCTAGCCAAAAAATACGGACACCAATTCCTATCCTGTCCAAATTGTTTCATATCATCAATACTATAAACCCCATGGGGCATAGTACTCTCTTTCCCGTCCATGCTAAAGCCCTCATAATATTGGCAAATCGCAGTAGTGTCATCATAGTTATGCCGTTCCCTTACGTAACTAGCCGTAAGGGCATGGCATTTACTATCGACCAATTTGCCTTCTTTAGCTGTGCTAACCTAATATATAAAAAACAACCAAATATATTTTTGGTTTTTGAAACAATTTTATTTTATATACTTCAGGATGTATACACATATTTTTCCTAGAACTTAAAACTAAGCCAGTTAATTTCGGTTTTTCAAAATCAGTTGCTTCATAATAGTCTAAAAGTTTTTTTAGTTCCTCGATAACTTTTTCAATTTCAGGCATTGTTCGGGAACAATAAATTAATTTTCGAATGTCGTGGGGATGCTCCAACATATACGCGACTATTAAAGCTAATAGAGTCACAGTTTTACCTGTACCGGAAGGCATTTCCAGTAAACAATGGCCCTAAAAACATTCAAAGTTACTTAAGTATGGTAACATAACAATGCATAGCACACGTTGTGCAATATGTATATAAAATCAAGATGGCGGCTTTTTAACGGCCGCCATCTTTAAAACATACCTTAGCATCTATAGCACGCTTAAGTTCACACATATACGCATATTGTTCCGGATAAATATAATCATACGGAAAATATACGATTAAACCGTCCACATTAATCCTAAACCATTTCGGATATATAATATACATATTAAATACCACTTATACTAACAACTTACTTCATTTTTAGATTATATTTATAACTAAAATAGCGAACTTAATTTTCACTTAAACATACGCACAATATAATTCTAATTAAAAAAAAACATCACCGAAAATCAGAAACAAACTAGAATTATATTTGTAGGTTAAACTGTCAAACTATAATAAACGATTGTTACCAACCGTATAAAAACTAAATATATTTCAGTATGAAAAACCATAGCAAAACTTAAATAACTAAATACTTTAGTTGGAATGAACACGAAAAATAAATTAATGATTTAACTGAAATTTATTAAAAAAAAAAACTCTTACAGCTCTGCCATTATCACATGTTAATATTAAATAAGAATATACAATTCAAATTTTTATTATAAAATCTAAGGATTTTTAACAAATATTTGATCGCCATCCTGCATGGAAAAATAACTCAGCTCCTTGAACTCGTCTATCATTTCAAGTTGAACTTCCGGTTGTAAACTACTAACATAGTATAAATTCGGTCTGTCTTCCAATTTAAATAATTTTTGCACCAACATAATTAATTTTTGTAATGTCATAGTTGTCGGTAGTTTTTTCCTTATTACATTACCGTCACAGTGAATATTAACTAGCGTTAAACTTGTTTTGAGCGTTTGGGCCTTAAAGATAAGTTCAGATTCTTCTGGTACTCCATGCTCTATAACACGTTCAACAATTATTATAGATCAGTTTCATTATTTCACTAGTCTTACTATTTATTAATTCCAAATACCGAGGATGCAACTGTAAAAATTTCGATTTCAATTCTTCATTTTCAACCACTTGTAACCATTCTAAACCATATTTTTTTATATAATCATATTCAGCACCTTTTCGTTCATCACTTTTTATATAAGTTCCATTTAAAATCTACAAATTTAATTATAAATATATTTGGTTTATATAATCAAACAACTATAACTCATGGGTGTTAGTTGTTGATAAGTTGGGAGTAATTATTTTCATGTTAGGAAGATTTATTTAAAACTTACATTTAATTTAGAAATACGTGCAAGAATTAATTGTGTACAAGTTGCTGGTTTTTCCAAATTTAAAATAGGATTTTTCAATAATCGCAAATCTTCTAATCGTTGTAACTTATTTAATTCGCTTATTGATTCCCACTAAAAGTAATTGGTAAATTATTGCCGAAAAGTTATAATTTGTTTACAAATTAAAACTTACATTATCAATGTTATTTTCAGAAATCGCAAGTTGGTTTAAACGACAAAATTTCGATATTTTAGTATCCGTATTTTCAAATTTTATTTGACTAATACCGGTATTTGTAACTTGTAATTTTTCTAAGTTTTCTAAATCACCCAATTTATTAATTTGATCCCAATCGTTAATTAAATTGCCCTCCAAATCGAGTAACTTTAAATTTTGTAAACAATTTCCATCTGCCATTTCGATTTCAGTTATATTATTATGTTGGGCGCGAAGCTCTTCCAAATTAGGGAAAATTGTTGATATTTTTAAAATTTCATTCCAATTCAATAACATTTGACCACAAATTAAACTTTTGATTGAGGGAAATATAATTGTTTCCGTATCTTCTGGTAATTGTAATAAATTTTCACTTAAGAGAAAAAATCGTTACGTATTATATATTTTACTTATTGAAATAAATTTAAGAAACACATATTTTTAATTGATGTAAGAAATAATAATTAATGCTTATATTACCTAACATTTAACCAACATAAGTTTGGTAGTTGGTCACAAATAGTGAATATATCTGTCCATTTATTAAATAAATTCTTAGACACATCTAATTCCACTATATTTGGGCAAAGTTTGCCTAAATCACCAGGCTTCCCTGGCGCATTTACAAATTGTAATCTCAAACTTATAATTTGTAAATCCTGTAAATTACTACAACACAAATCACCATCAATATTCTCAACATTTCCGAATACAGAATTCACAATATTTATTCATGCATAATTTGACCTACCTTTGTTTTTTATTAATTTTATCAAACCCGACCATTTCCAAAAACGGTGCATTAATTTCTTTTTGAAGATTGAGCAATTGTATTTGATTTACATTTGCCTCGGACGGCGTTTCTTTTCGCCCATATCTCGACGTAACAGCGGTAACCGCATCTTTACCTAAAGTCACCTTTTCAGGGCGCACAAACGACCCAGAAGTGGGATGACTTTAAAATTTAAATCAAAACGATGCCCAAATAAAAATTAATTATAATATCTACCTAGTCGTAAAATACCGATGTCCATTTATACACCCATCATGTTTACCCCGCATTGGATCATCCCATTCTACACCTAACCAGTTCGAACCATAACCCTGTACCAGTCCCACATATCGAATTGTCCCATAATAATCAGCACATTCAATACGAGAGCCTAATTGTATAGTATTTGCAGTTTCATTAATAACCATACTTTTAACTAACCTTTAAACCGGGTTATTTTTATATTGTTTCTATGCTATACAATACAATTATTCACTTAAATAGATGTTTTACACTTTATTCATCGATTAAGCTACTGATATGTGGTATATTTTGAGATAAAATAGCTATATTCGATATAAACAAATGCAGCTGTCAAATGTCATCGCGATGCTGCGACTTGCGCATATGTGCCAATATATATATTTTATATGCGCACGCATATCGTTTGCGTGCGCAATTTAATATTCGATCATACTTTTGTATTCCGTTATGCATACTTTATAAACAACCAAAGTATCTCAATACATTTAGATACTTTACTAGCTTTTGAAAATCAGAGTCAATTTGTAGAAATGTCTAAAACTATTTAATTTCTTATAATAAAATTAGTAAATACGCTATTGTAAAAAAAAAATGCATGGAAGCATGTATATATTGTACATACATCCTAATATTTCCAAAATTACTTATTTCCGCTAACTGTAGTAACTTACTGAGGCGTAACGCAAAAAAATGCCAATCACATTGTGCAATACAGATCTAGGCTCCTGTTAGTATTGTTTATTTTCATTGCTTTTCTTCATTCATCATTATTGTTTAAGAAATAATAATAGTCATATAGCATTTTGTAGAATGTCTTGATTATTTATTTATTTAATACCACAGGGGCTTATTAGTTTTTGTTAAAATAGAACTGAAATCACTATTATGTTAATTAATATTGTTTGTAAATGTTTATTTATAAAATATATAGAAAAGTCAACACGAGTGTTGATTATAATTAACGTTAATGTCATAGACGATTTAAAAACAATAGAATACACTTTTATAATATTTAACATTTACTAAGTTGCAGTTTAATAAAAATAAAACGATTTTGCATTTTATTTGCTTTTAAAAATCATTCCTTTTTACGTACTAATATATGTATGTAATTATGGTTATGCTAAATTGGATTTGTAAATAAGTTTGACTTAGGTATCCATTAGCGGTTTAACGTTTGCAAAAAATTCAAAAAAGGATGTGATTTTAATTTATGGTATACTTGACTTTTTCAATTCAGTACAATTAACATTTATTCATTTCAAATTTACCTATGTATATAAAACTACATTTATTTTATGGCAATTTTATGGGAAATGTAATCAAAAAATCGATTCATTTTTTATTGATAAATCTGAACTCATATGTCAATATATAACCTTGATATTTAAGATATATACATATATGTGTATATACATGTAATGAAAGTTAATTTTAGGATGTAAAAAATTACGAAAATAATTACGGTAAAAAGTATAAACAACTTTTAAAATTCGTAAAATATCAAAATTTGTTAACTAATTTCAATACATCTCCAGAAAGTTGATTTCCCTTTAAGATAATACAAATAATAATAAAATTACGTGATAATAGTTCATAAAATATACTTTTAATCTCGAATGTATAATATATTAATAGTTATTTATAATTTGAAATCTTTCATAAATATATGAAGTAACCTTATTAGAATTGTGTATGTAGTTAGAACTGATTTATATAACACTCTTCAGCGATACACTGAAAAGAACATTTTCATATGAAAATCAACTAATAAAATTATTTAAAATTTTACTATACATTTACGCTGTTACTAATCATAATCGTTACGCATCCTCATGTTAGTAGAATTATGTTCGATATATTTTTATAGATTCCACAAATGTTTGATTTGCAAATAAATTAAAATGTTTTAAACCCTTCCAAAATATTATAGATTCTCGTTACCGATTTATAATTTCGCTCAGAATCGCATCATTAGTATGTATGTACACATCTTATGAGACATTTGCAGACAGAATACAGGTTTATTCCAAATAAATAATAATTTTTAGGAGAACATATATATTATATATATATATATATATATATATATAATATATATATATATATATATATATATATATAAATTACAAGAAATTTCAAAATACTAATTTGAAAAATAATGCACTATGAGTTTATTTATAGATGTAGAATGTTTAAACAAACTAATCTTTAAATTTTTACTCTTTATACTGCATTAGTAAACATAATTAAAAGTAAACATTTAACAATTATCCTTTACCTATATAATTGTCATTTGTGCAACAGTTTCCCCATTTTTTTTACAGTGTATACTATAAGAAGAAGGTAGATTATAATATGTATTAGATTGCATATACATAGTTACATCATGATGGTACATTTGATTAATTCTAAAATGCAAATGAATGAATTAAAATTCCTTATGGTTTGCAAATACTCTATTTGTCCATCTGTCATTTTGTTAATATAATTATCTTTCGTAAGATCTCAGCTTATATACATACATAACATCATTCCTATTCCCATCATATGGGGTGGCAGAAAACATCTTATTGAGTTAAAATCATTTTAATTCATTTGTAGAAATGTGTGAAACAAATATAAATATATATATATATATATATATATATATATATATATATATATATATATATATATATATATATATATATATACTCGTATTATATATATATATTATATATATATATATATATATATATATATATATATATATATATATATATATATATATATATATATATAGTATATATATATATATATATATATATATATATATATCAGAATTGACGTATATATTTCTAATATTATAATCGCTAGACATTATTCTAGAATGATGCTGCAAGAGTTAAAACAGTGATCTGGGCTAGGCAAATATCACGAACTTCCTCAGAAAAAATAGAAAGAAGAATATGCTTTGGGCAACAATAAGATAAACCTAGGCTTGTCTTAAAGATACTTACAACAACCTACTTTATATTATTATATTTTACACTTGACGTTATTGAGATAATTATTGAAATATACAACAACTCACGCAGAAAAAGCATAAGAACACAATAAAAACTTTAAACTAATTATTATATTCGACGTTTCAACCCCGCCTTGAGCCTAGAAGCACCTGTTCGTATTTCAATGAATACAACTGCAAGTTATGATTTACGCGTATGCAAATAACGCTTTGGTTATTTATGCCATGTTAATTATAAATAAAGTATAATTATAGTTAATTATTAATTATGAATTTTTTTTCGTCACTAAATAGACAGCTTGTTATTTCAATAATAACCAGGAAGATATAAACATTTTTGTTGAATACTTTATTGTTTCTTATATTTGTGTGTGACGTTATAAACAAATTGTTTATCCAAGGTAGTTATTTTTAATTCATATGTATCGTGCGTTTATGATGTGGCGATGTTTATGGCTCTATTTATTGTGGCGTGAATTGTGTTACGAAATAAATCTCAGCCTACACGATTTAAAAATGAAAATTTATGTGATTCAAATATAATTTTAATAATCTTTACAAATAATCAAAATGATTTCTCTATGAAAGAAACAATCAAAATTGTGTGGGACTTATGTATGTATGTATGAATGTATATATAGATAACCGGACTTAAAAGACCTTGATGGATTCAAAAAGATCGGTAATTTAAGGATTCCCAATCGCTTTGGATCGATGCATTTCTTTTGTTCTGAAAACGTCCTTGGAAGAAGATCGCCAAGTAGAAGATGCTCTATAACGTTGGGCTTGGGCCCCACCTAGGCGCGGGAGTAAGCCCCACATTCTCAACTTGTGTTATAAACGTAACATTTTGCGATACAATTTGCCTTTCACGGAGATTTAATCACCACACCTACTGTTCACATCAAGACGGTTCACTACTAAGGAAAACGTGCATTTTTAGACTCTTTTCTATGCGGTATTTTCTAACCAGAAACTAGTAGATATTTAAAGTCGAGAAACGTTATAATAAAACCATGTAAAAGTGTTTCAATAGCAAAGATGTTCATATAGAATGGTACAAGGTCAAACGAATGACACTTCTGAACTTCAACCGTCTAATTTGTTGCACAAAACGATTAATTCCTAGTCAAACGTATGGGTTTCTACAGATAATATGTTCATTAACTATTTTATAAATGAATGAATTTATTTCTATGGCATATATTAATTTTATAAACGGTTTTTATGAAAATATTTTTTCTAAGTTAACTTATTCAAATATACTAAAATTCATCAGATACTTAAATGTGTACCAGTACCGGATTAATAACCCGGAGCAGCTCATTTTGTAGGAGGCAACCACATATATAGAATTTTGTAGAAGAACCTGCTTTACATCCGTTCACATCTTGAAAATCTTTCACCATTCAACTCTAATCCTCACAAACTTCTTTTGCTTCATTCAAATTGATTAAATTCTTCATACACACTCTTCTATTCCACTTGCTCACAAATTTCTTTCGCGCAACCCATTCTCAATCATATCCATCCACTTATTCGGAGGACGTAAATCTTCTTCATCAATCTTTCAATCGACATTCGTTCAACATGACCATACCATCTCATTTGACTCTCGCCTATTCTACGTACGACATTTTTTACAATAACACACGGCTCATTCACCTACGTATTTCTCTTCCTGTCTTTCTTAGATATATCACAAATACCTATTAAAAAATTAATTTCCACAGTTGTTACGCGCTTATTAAGCTTGGTTTGCCAAACCCAACATACACTCCCATACATCAACGACGGCACAAGTACACCATTGTACACATTGCATAACCTTGCATCCTTAGAAATGTTAACATTTCTTGCAAATATTCTTAAAGTTCCTAAAATCTTACAACCAACAAACACTCTTCTCTCAATCAAACCTTTATTGGGACGGTACCATAACTATATCGTAATTGTACTACACATACATATATACATGAAGGTCGCTGACGAAAAATAGATATTTTGTAAGAAAATTCGACAAAGGGCCGCTATTAAAAATAGTATTGTTGCTTTATCATTTTATACGTAGACTATCATTATTATTCGCTGTTCTTGAACTTTAGCTGCACCTGTATATATGATTAATTGAATAAAACATAATTAAGTCAGGTATTCAACTACTCGAATAGAATACTGTTTTATTAAAATATAGGATTGGCGAACGAAAATTTAGTTTAATGTTAAAATAAAATTAAGTTATTTTGCATTTTTATATTTGTGGGAAAATTATAAGAAAAGTTAATTTATAAAGTAGCAAATATTATTACCTATTAATAAAGAAAACTTATAAAAAAAATATAACATACTTCAGTATTAATATGAATGATTGTCTAATTAGATTTTAACTTGATAAGTCATTGCAATACAGTTATATACTATAACTTGATGATATAATACTATATAAATTTATATAAAAAATTTAACAGTAATTTTCTATTTTTAGTATAATTAACTAATGTGTTTGGTGTAATTTATTACTCTCATTCATCAAATTATAAGCATAATTTATAAACAAGACATTAATAACCGTTTTTTAAATGTCGAAAATTGACGAATACCTTGAATATTTAAAATTATAATAATAAATTAAAAAAAGAGAATTTTCTTCAAATCAATCGAGAGAGACAAAATGCGAAAAATGTGCGGTGAAAGTTAAATTAACTAATATAAATGTAAAAAAACCGTGAAAAAGCTAATAAAAAATGAGGTTTGCTCCTAAGACTGCTTACATAACGCAATAAACATTCGTGACCAATAATTAACAACAAACGAATCCATTATATTGAAGAGTATTTCTTTGAACTCATTTCTAAAACGATTCCAAAACCACTTTGAATAAAACGCGCCGAATCTGTTGTTTATTTCAAAAGCGCGTAATTGCCGGCAATAGAAATGACAACGACAAGATTGACATATAAATATATTAATTACAAATCAATTTATATTCACTTATACGATTAACGTGTAAAATGTACAGAAGTGTGTAGTATTTTAATGTATGTGCATAACATACATACATGCCTGATTGTAGTAACCTTGTCATTAAAAACATCAGATTCAACACAATAGATAGTTAATCAGTTATAGGTAAATATTAAAATCTATGATGAATTATTGAAGAATTTAAATTTATTACCTACAGGTAAATCGTTATAGCTTGAACCGCGATATACGCAGAAGAAATAGTGAGTCTTCTGCGCATATCAAGCTATTCCGAGTAGCCAGGCTCACATCTATGCCTGGATATATTATTTTAAATTTCTAAACTTTCAATTTTGATGAAATTACTCTTTACCGGAAACTTTTGCCTTGGGAATGTACTAGTATACCTAAGCAGAGCCCTAAGCTAACCTAAACCGAACCCTGGAATTTTGAAATTATCGAGTCGTATGTGTGTGTGTTTTCTAGTTAGAGGAACCGGAAACTGCTGCCTACGTATTGTTTTAACGAAGTAAATCACAGGGTGAAAAGTTCCATTTGGTCTAGGCGGGATTCGAGCCAGGCAAACAACTTACTGTGAGGTAGAAGCGTTAGCCACTAGACCATGGAGGCCTCTAACACAAAACTTTCTTCACAAATAATAAATAGAAACAAATATTCTATAAATCACCGAATTAACAAATAAATTCTCATAAAAATACTTGTAACTGTATAAAGATCATGGTTTAATTGTGTATTATAAATAATAAATGATTAACACACTCGTATTATGCAAATTTTACTACATACATATTTGAGAGTCGAAAACTTTGTTGTTATGACTTATTGTACTTGTATTACGATAATCAGCACAGCATGGGTTACCTCCATTCATCATTCACATGTACTGTGATAAAATCTAACTTCAGATATTCATATGTAGCTCAAATTAGTTATATTCATGCTACACTGCAAAAACATTCGTGTTATTTTTTTTTAGCGTAAATCGTTCACTACGAGAAATATTACACAGATATTTATAGTGTCACTGACATATATAACTGTCAGTATGAAATTACTTGTTTCTATAGTGTAATTTAATTATAATTTACTAATATTAAATATGACTATCATAATTATTTTGCATAAGGAGTTATTTACTGTTATTTTTATAATTTAGCCCAACCCAGACGAGCTGAAATGATAGGTAACAATTAAAAGAAAAAATACTTGAATTTCACAGTATATTAATATAATAATCATAGGTTTACAGAAGTCGTGATATCTATAATTATGGGCGCAAATGTGTGTGAATTTTTTTTTGTAAAATTCTAATGCCTTGAACTAAAAAAGTACATACATTTTGTTAACCTTATAAATAAATAAATAAAACATATAAACTTCGATGAATATCTCAATAAATTTTCGTAACCGTCAAATAGTCAATAATAAATATATTTTAGACAAATTATTATTTAAACATTGAATTAATCACATTTAAAATAAATAATGTTAAATGTTCTTCAGTGTGAAATATGTACTAGTGTCAACAAAATTATTTAGGTAAATTAATGATTATTAACTGCTGAAAAACTATAAATAATTATCAAATCATTTGTAAAATGACATAATACATTTGTTAGTTGTTTTATTTGTGTAAAAATATTATTTTTTGTTTGCCAAAATTTAGTCATTTGCAAAAAAAACAAGTTATGTTACGATACAACCAAATCCGTTTTGTTAATTGGTGAAGCAAGTAGTAGTGTAATAATCTAGTTTTTTTCTTTTTGGGGATTTTACATTTGTCAAGGACTACGTCTATTTATATTCAGATAGCATCAAGCCATTAGCCCAATTCAAGATAATAATACAACAATTAATTTAATTGTTTTATATTTATAAATAATAGGTTAATTGAAAAAAAAACGTACTATTATATTAAGCAAAATGTTATACGCGTATGAAATAATCCAAAACTTTACAGTGCAATCTAGAGAAGTAATCGGAATGTTGTTAGTAAAATAAGAAATTACCTTCTTAGAAATTATTTTATATAAAAAAAAATGCGTGAGTGTACAATGATTGTTTTATAATTAATTAATAGTACTTTAGGCAACCACACGAATAAACCAATAAATTACTAAGATAAATACGCAAATAAAAGAAAAAAAGTATACAAGGATAAAATTTTAATTAACTTGTATTGGCGCTTTAAATATAATTACACAAAAAAGATATCTGAATAAATTCATCAATAGGTATACTAAAGCCTTAGGAGATAAGTAAATAATTTATTGTATTTTATGTGATTCAACTCAATAGTGCACTGACATTTTTACTTTCTTATACGAAGGTATATAAGGAAACATTATAATCATGAACATTTTCGAGATTTTAACGGAAATACACCTTTTGATCGGCCTTCCCTGAGTCGAGTCTAACTACATGATTACTCAGTCATTTTTTGGAACTTCTGCAATATCTCCGAAACGGCTACACTTACAGAAAATATAAAAGTACGTAAAATGAAAGATATTGATATTACGCACAACTTTTGTTTGAAAATTTTCTTCATAAAGTGTACCGATTACACGAAAACTGCTATTTAATTTTTGAAATTTTTTATTTATGTTGCCATGGTTACGTAGGTATGAACAATTATACTTATGACATATAATTTTAGTGTAAAAGTGTTTAAAAAGTTAGTAAAACATTAAAAATATTATATATAAATATTTTGTTAGGTTCTTAATTCAATTGAAGACTAAAAATCTCCGGCCATAATAATTTCTAATATAACATAATAAATAATTATATTTTTTTGAATTTTAATATATTAATATCTTTTCTATCTAAACAGAAATATACCTACTACGTATAAGAAAGTCCAGTGCAAGACACTGTAGATGTTTTATATTTGAATTCACGATTTATTTTAAATTGATTTTAATATAAAAGTGTTGTCTTATATTTTAAATGAATTAACATTTATGGTAAATCTGATTGCAAATATGTAATTATTTAAATGAATATGTAATGTCATTTTATGAGTAGTATTTATGTCAAATATTTAGAATAACATTTAAAAGTCAGAGAGCAGGACATTTTGTAGTCAAATACAGTCATATCGGGTTGTTTGAGATTCAAATCATATATGAGTTACGCCTTTTTGGCCAAACCTTATTTCATAATTACGTTACACCCCGATATAGTCAAGTATTATTTGACACATGATTTTAATGTAATTTAAATACAAATTTATAACATATTTCGTCATTATTGGGAAAAAATATATATTTGTATACCTATATATGTATATATTTTAGTGCATTTCGCTTTCTAAAACTGTAAAGAATATACATGCTATTTATACCTATAAGAAATAATACATATTGAAATTGTTTTTTTACCCTAAAGCTATATAGGCTCAAGTGTATATACGGTAAGTATTATATCATGTACAAGAAATCGATTAAAATATTTATTACTTAATTATTATTAACAATTTAATGAATAAGTCAATATCATAAAATATATATTTTTAAAATAGTATTACTTTTAACAAATTAAAAAACATGTTATTGCTGTAAATTACGGTGACATACACTGTAAAAGTAGCTGTAAATTTCATACTATTTATCGTAAAATTACAATTAATATTTCTGTAATTATATATTGAAATTTACTTGTATTTTTATACACAATTATATTTTACAGTGTACACTTAGTTTATGAAACAGATTTATCAGAATAGATATTTCTATCACGATTTTTAGTTGCCAAACACATACAGAGAGGCGTTGCTACCGCCGCGCCATGCTCTTGGGTGCAACAGAAAGTAGGTCCATGACAAGTTATAATTGAATGGGATTTTTTTAAATATAAAATAACGTAAATTAGTTTACGTTCCTGGTAATGATTTGTGTATTGAAAGAAATTGAACTTGTAACCTCGGTTAAATAATAAGTCTTGTTATACATTTACAGATATTTTTATATAAAATAACATAAATTAATTTACGCTTCCGGTGAGAATTATTGAATTAGTAACTTTGGCTTAAATAATTACTTTCTTTTATAATAATAATAAGAAAGTAAAACATTGTTAACATCATATTCTTGTCATAATAAGAACCAATTTGCTAAATATAGATGCGAAAATACGATAAGAAAATAGATTGTTTTCACGATATCTTTTTTAAAACAAGCAACTCTTCATTCTTTTGTCCGTTACTTTACTATATATGATGTTGCAACGATGTAACAGACATGTAATGTCCCGGAAATGGCGTTCTCAAAAATATAGATCAATGATCCACGGTAGATCTTCATGAAGTTACATAACATTACACGAATTTTGATCTTTTGTTATTGTTGCTCAATTCTTTACTTATATTATTATAATTTCCAAATTTTACACGAAATTAGTAGAAAGTAACTGCACTGTGTGAACTTGTATATAGAAACATATAATTTTGACATTTGTTTGTTTGATAGTTTCGTTTATAAGTTGTAGATTACCGTGAGATTATTTTCGATTAATGAAAACTGAATTTTTTTGAAATTCACGAAATATGCAACATTTTTAAATATTCCATAATTTTCTCACTAAATATAAAGACACTTTATTAATTTATAGTTACATTGTTCTAGTTTTAATTGACTCAAAATTACTAACACTTTCACAGTGCGTATCATTACCAATTTTTAAATTAATAAGTTCCCAAAGCAATAATAAAATTCGTAAACACACCGTTGAAATATTAATCAGTTATCATACCTTGTCGGCTATCATTTAACATTTGCTTCTCAACTAATGATTTAAATACAATAAAAAATAATTGATGAAAAAAAAAACGTTCATAGGTATCAAATACATGTGTAGATTATTATCAAATATTTAAACTGTTAGTTATTTATTAATTATTGTTTAAATGCAATTACGTTGTAAATAATCAAGGTTACCATGGATTTCAAAGTAATTTATGGGTTACACATATATTTATAATAATAATAAGTGTCATTGGAACAATTTGTCTAACTAAATAGGTATTTGTTAAAACCGGTTTCACTATTTTCGATTATAGATAAAAATTTAATAAATACATTAATTCGACTAGTGATTATTTATTATTATGTCTTAAAAATAATCTATACTGCATTTAATAGTATAATAAAATTGTACGTTATAACGAAAATACCATTTTATTATCCCGGATATTCAAATTACATTGTAACGAATATACTTTAGTAAATACAATATTTTTTCTACGACCATTGTTAAATGTAGGCTTTTTAACGGTTGTTTAGCGAATTTGAAATGGCTTATTATGAGGCAGCGTAATTACTTTTAACATTAGTGGTTTACTGTAACCAGATCCAGTTTCTTTTTTGTTATTAATAAATCAAAAATTAAATAACTAATTGTTCATTTATGCAAATTTGATCACAAATTACTTAGAAATATTTAAATGAATAATATAATTTTAGCAGTCTCTTCCTTCACTATTAATAGGTAAATTCAGTTTCTATGAAAAAGTATGAATTCCAGAATATACAATTACGTTAAAAGTGGTTTTATTTTGTTCGTGGGGAGTTTGCGTTACGTTTGCGCACTTTTAACACTAGTTACATAACTATTAGTAAATAAAATATTCACTAGGTATACGTAAGTAATATAAATTTTTGCGTAATTTTACATAAAACATATATTGATTATATATGGGTGAGTTTGGTAAATAGTAGAACAAATGACACAGTAAAAATAATTAAAATAGTGTTCAGTCATTCGATCAATCATCTTAAAGGTGATAAAAATGTAATGAAATATTTGCAAAGGGCATCACCTGTCGTGATTGCCTAATTTAACTTAAATAAACTGTATAGATATAATTATAGCAATTTATAAGTAATAATGAAGTAATTTAAGTACCATCTTATTACAATTTTATATAGGTACATACATACATACATACATATGTATTTAGTAATACTAAACTTTACTAATTACGTCAATATTCAATATAATTGATGTAATAAAATGTTACAGCATTTATGATATTTATCATTGAATTGCATTTACAAGACTACTCCACTTCCGGTGAAGCAATCAATCCCAAAATGCAGTTCAAATATGTGAATATGTTTAAATATTGTATATACCTAAAGATCAATTCTCTCCAGAAACAAATCTGTATAGGTGTAATAAGGTAAATTGTTAAAATCAAATACTAACATGGTCAACCTTTAGGTCGGGCGGCATCTTCAGACGGTTTAAACTAACACATTTTTTTCTGTGTTTTGTTTTTATGATGCAAGATAGACGCCGTGAAGAGTTCTCGTGACCCAAATAACCTAGCCATTTTATTATTATTATTTTACACTGTTATAATCGTTATTTTATATACATACATATACAGACAATGTTCGCGCATGTACCAAGTCTAGTTCACACGGGAATAATCAGTATCTATTCTATAGTTAGTGTTAGAATGACGAATTGAAATAAAATCAAAAGTGACAGTTTTCTATTCTAGATTTAGACAACACCATCACTCATCGCTATTGCTTTATTATTATGCTAACAGCGATTAAAATACTATTTTACTTTGTTAATAAATTGAATTTCGCGATTTTTTTTCACGTTTTCAAGATATGAATTATTTAATAAAACCGATCTTTATATGAGTTCAGAATTATCAAAGGACGTTCTTACAATGTTGATTAAGTTAGATTCGTCACTATCAGTAAAAAAAATCTTAGTGACATTTTGATCTTATCACCTTTTACTGACATTCAAGCTATACCTTAATTTTCTCTACCTTATCTATCAATGGTATCTTAACATATAAAGCCGTACATGCATCGCAATAACATTGAGAAAATATGTGTAAATATAATGGGAAACAAGCATTGGCTGTGCCAATGCCTAAAGTTACTTATACTGTAATTACAATTATCAAAGTAACAATCAAATCAACAATGACATAATAATCAATCTAAGATATCTTTATTCATACCTTAGCTGTTATAAAAAGTATATTCGGTGAGCTGTTGCCTAAATGCGTTTTAATGGATCTAATATCTCCTGAAGTACAGCTCTGATTAGATTTAAAATGTGAGCGGGTTTAAAAGAGTAGCTACACAAATTGTGTGCCTAATTTGGTTCAAATCAGTTTGGTGCCTTTAGAGGAGAAGATTAGACAACATTTGGTCTTGCGAGCGAACATGATACCAAGTATATGTTTATATTTTCGGCTTCAGGGTGATAAAAGACGAAGTTTTTGTTAAGGAAATGTTTCAATCCGAGAATGTTACAAACAAATTATGCAATATGCTCTTCTGTATTACATACGGCGAGGTAATAACAATAAATACCATATGTACTAAATTCTAAAAGATAATTTATTTTTTATTTCTTTAATTTGTAACATGTATGTACATGCGTTTTAAGTTTTTATTAAAACTTATATAATTTTTTTTTAGTGTTGTAGCAAATGTTACCACTATAAAATATAAGAGAAAATGTGCATTAAAAAATTAATATATATATATATATATATATATATTTTTTTTTTTTTAATTATATATATATATATATATATATATATATATTTATATATATCTTGTATATATATATATATATATATATATATATATATATATATATATATATATATATATATATATATATATATATATGTGTGTATATATATATATATATAAAATAGGAGAAATTATTTCCTTCTATAATACCTATAGCATAATAGTTTACGTGTAATAAACGTCGATGATAGTATATAATTGATGTGTCCGTTTTAAGTATAGCACCGAAATGCGATTAATTTATAATTATAGTTATGGTAAATTACTTATAGACACCTAGTTCTGTTCAGCAACCACTTGCAACTCTATCAGCATTGGAAACATAATACATCGTTATATAAGAAATTATTATTTTTTACAAGGAAATATTATGTTTAATTATATATTAGATTCACTTAAATTTTAATTAACTTCAGTTCATTACGAAACATAATAGAGATTTTCAATATGAATTGTTTTTAAAATTATATAAATGTTTTAATTGATACTGCAATACACACACACACACACCCAGGGAAGGTCAAAAGGTGTATTTCCGTTAAAATTTAGATTTCGAAAATGTTCATGCTTACAATACTTCCTTAGATTCGTATAACAAGAATTATGTCCGATATACTTCATAGATTCAACAAAAATTTGATTTGCAATTAATTTAAAATTAAAGTTTTTATAGTTTTTCATTGCAGATCCATAAACTTGGACAGAATCTCTACATAACTTATTCAATTCAATAGTTTGATGTTTGAGTAACTTTATACAAAATAATATTCAACGAGTACTTAATTAATTGTTTGATATGATAAGTCAAAAGTAAACATCTGAAAACGCCTATTGTGGTAAGGCAAAAATTCCTAACGACGTAACAACGTACTTGTTCACATAGATCGAGGTCGCATATCTGAAATACGCAACCTCTTACTTACTGCAGAAGATGTTACGATATTACAGATATCCACCATAACAAAAGGTGTTGTCATCAAACCCCTTCTCTTTACATTTAGCATCTCCAGCATCTTCCTGCGAGGATCTACCTGTCCCCCTCTTTCAAACAATTCTTTCTAAACTTAAAACTTAATGTACATCCACAACCAAGACATACGTATATAATGAGGAGTACCTAATTTTGTTAGTTATTGTACGAAACATTGTGATAGGTTGATCAGTATCGAATTTTGGATTTTTTACTAGAACATTTTGTGGTGCGATTTTTTTTTATAGTGGAGTGCCAAATATGATTTTTTTTAAGGTAAATTATATTTTATAGTGATGTGAAATTTTGATCGTCGCTAGTGATTTTATTTAGTAGTATTTGTTTATTATTATTACGTACATAAAGGGTTTAAATTAATTTATATATCAGGAATATTAATTAGAAGTGTCATGAAATTTTATTTATTAAATATATAAATAATGTGATTTATCGTTTATTTGTTTCTATATTTTGTGAATTTATTGTGATTTTCGAGTAGAAATTTAAGTTAAAAATTAAATAGTAATTTCTATAAAAGTTAGAAGTGTTATTTTGAATTTATTACTCTAAAGTAGCATTTAAATTATTTGCATACATTTGGTTAAAATTGTAGTTTAAAATGTGATAATTTATATAAAATAACACCAATTTTTAACATTGTTGTAATTCGCTTGAAATAAATAATCTCAAAACATTAAACTTTTATAAACATGACAAAACAATGAATTTATAGACTTGTGGAAAATAATATCATTAGACATTTTAATAATCTTGTACTTGTCAAAGAAATATGACAACTATTCCTTAGATAGCCTTGGAAATATTGTAACTATGTCACCATATTAAATATTAAAATAATTCATAATATTTATAAAGCATTATTACGATTAACAATAAGGGTATCTATTGTTATTTACATAGTGTGTTAGTTGGAATAGTTGCACTGGATAAATAAGCTGAATTAATTTATTTTAGTTACTCGTTAGATGTGTAAAATTTGCAATTTTGTGCGATACGTTTTGATTTAATAATAATTTAAAAAGATATACCTATGTATGTAATAATTAAACGACAACGGAAAACCTAGTAAATTTTCGCTTGATGTAAGTTCCAAGATGTTAACCTTTGAATAGACACTAAAGAATAAATATTGTTGGCATTGAAATGAAATTTTGCAAGCGTTTTTCATCATTGCATCTACAGCGGAAACATACATACATATACACTGCATCTATAAGTATGTGATGTCAATGTTTTTCGCATTCGTTCGCACTCAAAGAAAACATTATTATTATTTTTTTTTTTAAATTTGCATTTTAACTCTAACCATTACCTTGTCGCAATTTTCAAGAAATTCTTTTCGTTAAAAGTCATCGATTTAAAATTATCAAATTAGTTTTAAGCTATGATTTATGTAAATGTACACTTACAAAGCATGTAATTATATATTATTATCGCTAAATTTTAGCAAGTTTTAGCTTACGTAAAATTACACATTTAGTATAATAATAAAAAGATTTATTTTCTTTGACCTACTTAATAGAAATTGTCATTTTATAAATGTTTTTCTATTTATTAGAAAATTGGTAATAACCTTTCTAATGATCTATTATTATAACACAATTTCATATCAATATATAGAGCACTCGGAGCACAAAAGTGACAAGTCTACATTTATGAGAAAAACACATAAATTATTTAAATTTTTTAATACCTATATCACATTTTTAAATTTCTTTGGTAGAAAATTCTTCACATCCATTTTAACTCCTAAATGTCATGGAATTATGTTTCAGTGTAATGTAACATTACAAGTACCCTGCTTCTAAGAGTGTATAGTAATTTATTTAAATTTAATATAAATTGTAGAAAAACATTATAGGTAATAGTAATTAACTAATTTTTCAATAATTGTTTACGTCCTTAAGATGTCAGTCCTCGAATTAAAAATTTGCAGAATTAATCAATATTAACTTCCAATGAAAACTAATTATTTACGAGTATAGTAAAAATTCTTTAGAAGATTGTGTAATACATTTAAAATTTTAATGTGTTTTAAGTAAGAACAAATTACTTAAGTAAAGTAATAATAACATGGTATGAGAGTTTGATAAATTGTAATTCATATTTATATACGTTGACCTTTTCATTTGCGTAAAACCATGTGAACATTTTTGATATCAACATTAGAAATCTAGATTTTTGGCCATAGAAATATGTAATTTGCTTGCTTACAATTCACAGTGAAGATAGGAACAATATACATACATATATACTCAAGGATTGCACTTAGCTGTTTGGCAATTTAACTACAGATAAAACAAAAACAACTTACATTGTGATTCATCCTGCTTCCATAGAATCTATAACAAAAATGATTCAAATCTCAGTAATCAACATATTTAAATTAGAAAACGTTTAAAAAAATAGCTTCACGTTTTAGTTATAAATTAAACTGATGTAACAAAGCTGCTCACATAATTTCTTTTATATATATGGGAGAAATAGTGAGTTAGTTTTAAATTGTGTTTACAACCGAGATGAAATAATTGAGAAAGCGTACAGTAGATTATTTCCTTTTGCAGTATACACACTTCGTGATATACTGTATGGATTTATCGACAACTTCATCACTAGACTTACGTAAAGTTAGTAAGTTACTGCAGTAACATAAAAAAAAACGAAAAATAATACGAGTCGCGTCGTTCAAACCTGATTTGTAAATCGTGGAATTTATTTTGTATTCATTAATGTCTGTGGTTAGTTTTAATACATACTTTTATGTGCTCAAGCATAACGTTAAAGTTATCTAGCTGTGCCTATATCTATTTATATTTTTTACTGTGTTTTATTGCGTTATATATTTTATAACATCCCTAACATTTTATCTTAAACGGGGGACGAGGACAATAATTCTAGTGAGAAATATTTAAAATCTAGTTTCAAATGTCTAAACTGAATAAATATTAAATTTGGGTCTTTAAATATATATATATATATATATATATATATAATATATATATATATATATATATACATATATATATATATATATATATATATATATATATATATATATATATAATATATATATATATGTATATTATATATATATATATATATATATATATATATATATATATATATATATATATCATTAAAAAAAAGTATATTTAAAAACATGAAACAATCAATTGCATTTTTATATATAAAATAAATATTAAATTTGGGTCTTTAAATATATATATATATATATATATATATATACATATATATATCTATATATATATATATATATATATATATATATATATATATATATATATATGTATATATATATATATATATATATATATATATATATATATATATATATATATATATCAATAAAAAAAGTATATTTAAAAACATGAAACAATCAATTGCATTTTATATATAAAATGAAAGGTATTTGCGCAATGAGAAATTGAATATTTATAACCGATACTCCTAAGGTAAAATTGCTTATGCTAATATGACAAATGATTTTTGAAAAATGCATATTTATCTCGCCTACTTCGTTAAAATAAAATTAACATATATGTATGTATATCGTAACTGGATACACAGTGTACACAAAACTAGGTTCTCCCCTGATGGTTGATGGCATTCTTCAAAGTTCAATTCAATTGCATGACCTAACCGGATTTGCTATTACATTTAAATAATCGTGATGTACAAGTCTACATAGCGCTATGGATAGGTTAAGGTTGCACTTACAGGTCAATAACACACCTACTTTTACTAACTCTATCTCGTTCTAACTCACAAATCTACCATGCAGACGTACGTTGTTGATACACCTCACTTTACACTTGTGTGAACGTAATAATTACGAGTTAAGTAGGTACTATCAATATTTTATTTTAGTTATTTTTGAATATAATTAATGTAATTTGCATACCTGTCACAATTGGGGTTTTAATTATAATTATATATATAATAACTTTTTTATTTATTTATTACATTTTGTAAAAGTGGGTGTTATATTAATTTTATAAATTAAATTTATAGATGACGCATCTCATAGAGTATTTTTACTCCAATTTGGTAGGGAATTGCGGGCGTGTATGTATAGTTATGAAAAAAAGAAAATACTGTTTGTAAAATAAATAAAAAATTTAAATTGAATAGAAATAATTAATGTGAAAGTCCCGCAGGCAAATTCATGAAATATCTATTTTTCACACGCATTATTTATGCAACAGTTTATGTTAATTAATTTTGTAATAATGTTATAAATGCACAAATTAGTACATATAGTATCAGACGTAGCATATTGTACGGACAAATATTTATTTTACTAAAACATATTTTAATAATAAACCTCTTCATACTTAAGTTTATAATATAAAATAAGCAAATTGTGTAAAATTGCACACTTAAAAAATATTTTTATTATAGGAGCATCTTTATCGATTCTATTATACTTTCATTTTCGTTATATCTTCGCAATATTATGTAATATCTACCTACATATCTAAACAAATAGCATTTCTGTAACAATGTTAAATAGGTCATTGTTCTCATCATGAATACAATAAAAAATAACGTCCTTCTAACTTTCCCACTCTATACATTTATAAGTTGATTCATAAGTTTAGAATTGAAAATTGCAGTGCTTCTAATAAGAAAGTATTAAACTTGTATGTATTTTTGGTTATTTACTAAATACATATGTATGTTTTTAAACATATCACGTTTTTAGCGCTGATTATATATAATTTAATTTTATTACACGCTAATTCTACACCTACTAACCCTGATTCACTGATCATCGTTTACTCTCAGAGCACTTTCATTTTTTAATCATAAATTTGTAACGATTTCAACTATCTCTCAATCTCTTTAGGTAAATAATTTTAGTAAGTATCTAAAAAAATTGTTTTTTTTTGTTTGTATTAAATAGTATATAATGTGTTAATGATATCCGTGTACTTGATACAAAGGAGACGTCATTAGCATACATATAAGTAATATAAGAACCTTCACTATATATATATTCATCATATTATGAAACAGCTTCCTTTTCATATTTACCAAGCCATACATATCTTTAAAGTTCTCCATGAGAACTTCAAATGAACCTAATATAATATTAATTTTGATTAGCTGCTTTTATAAGTTGCAAATATATAATTATAGTAGTTGATTATTCATATAAGTAAAGAATACTCTTTCAAAAGTTATCAATTCATTAGATGTGCAGAGCAACCACTAGGTGACAAGGTTGTTTTAAATTAAAAACTGCCAAAACCGATCATTTGTTATTTCCTACTCGTTTAAACACACAAATGGGTGTGCATATCTATAGTTTTTTAAATTTATTTATTGAACCATCATTCATCCTTGAGAAGCGATCATTACCGTTGTGTTTCAAGAAGGAAGAAGCGACCATCACGCATCATATCATTGCATAACGTATATTATCATTCCAAGTATAAAGTTTTTTGATCAGAACAAAAAATACGACAAATGCCAAATTTTTACCAATCAAACGTATTTTTTCTAATAGATACCAATTATAATTGTTAATTTTTTATAACAAAGTAATATTATTATTTCAATATAATTATACATCCAAGGATAACCCCTATTTAGACATTGACAAGAATATAATCAAAATTGATACAAAACTTAAAAACTTCTTTCGTGCTACGTAAACTTAAATAAAAATAGACAAAGTGTCTAAAAATAATTTCAATGTGAAATTTCATTAAATCCAAGTATGTTTGTTTAACAGATTGCAATAACGCTTTGTGCGACAACGTTCGCTGGTGTCTATGCCGATGTAGCAGGCGGTCAAAACGCCTACCTCCCTCCAGATAAAGGTTATAAGTATCCAACACCTTCAAAACCATTTATAACACCAACGAGACCTGGAACGCGGCCCCCAACTAGACCAACACGCCCAACGCCAGGATATACACCAACCTACACACCAAGTTATACACCAACAATCAGACCATCATATGGACCCCCAACAACTTCTGGATACATCCCACCAAGCTTTACACCTTCCGTTGGAACACGACCACCATATAGACCAACTCCAACAGTGCCAGGATATACTCCAACAAGAGGTCCAACGAGACCTACAAGACCCACAGGTCCACCTTATGATGGACAACCCAGCGATGGAGTAAGTTTAAACAAAGGAATAATACTCTATATATATATATATATATATATATATATATATATATATATATATATATATATTTATATATATATATATATATATATATATATATATATATATATATATATATATATATTTACAGACGAAATTATACTCTCTTTTTTCAAATATATATAATAAAGAGAGTATAATTTCGTTCTGTTTGTCGTAATGAATTTTCTTAAAAATTGCTTGGAATTATAATCCAAGAGAATCATCTATGAGTAGTAATAGAGTGATGTCATATTAATAGTTTAGCAACCAACATTACAGCAAATAAGATTTTTAACAAGTTGCAGTTTTGTAGGCGCTGGCTAAAACAATATTTTATTTTAGCACGGAATCCATGATCACCACGATCACCATCACCATCACGAACCTGGAATGCCATTCGATTTCTCTTACGCGGTAAACGACATAGAACACGGTAACGATTATTCGCATAACGCGGTCAGTGACGGTGATATCACAAGAGGCGAATATAGAATTCAGTTACCCGATGGACGTACACAAATTGTCAAATATACGGCTGATTGGAAGAACGGATTCAATGCTCAGGTATAGAACAAAAGTCATATTACATAAGATTAATTTAAAAATAATATAAAAATGGTTACTTTTTGGTTAATTATAGATAGACTCGCTTATAATTTAGCTCTAAGTTATATTACGGTTATAGCGAAAATGTTCGACTGTAATTATAACATATATGCAATGCTGGTGTGCCTGACTAGAAGGAGTAAAAGTATTTTGTATATTTCAGGTTACATTCGAAGGAAATCCAACTTATCCGAATTATCAAGGTTCTGGATCAAACCAACAGGGTGGGGGTTATAAATATTAGAAAATTGCGCAAATTACGGAAACGGAAATATCCGTTAATGAAACTGCCTGACGAGAACGTTTTCGTTATATGTTAAATCATTACTATACAAATACACAAAATTCATCCACTGTCATTGCATACATCAACACTTCAATAAACAATATAATTAATTTAAAGTTAATTTAAAAAGCGTTACAATTTTATAAATAATTATTAATTTTAAGCTGGGCCAAGCCTATTTGTACAATAATGTTCGTGTTTATACTTAAGTCAGTGAGAGAGTTTATTTAATGATAATAATAATAATAAAATAAAAAATTATAATAAATTTTAATATATTTCCTTCAGGTTTTAAAAAATTATATAATTTATATTTAATATTACCTAATATAACAGTATTCTGAAATTCACATAAAAATTTGTTAGAATTTCATATATGTGATTTCTTAAATGTTCTTATGTTTTTTTTTATAAATAAATTGCTAAAGTGTGAGTATTTTTTAATTTTCAACAAGTATGGTATCAAGTCTTTTAAAGTAAATTGTATTACGTAAGTCTTGCAAAGTTCATATAAATGAAGCGTTACTTTCACCAAACCATTCCGTGCGAACATTTCGTTCGGATTTGAAATAAAATATGCTAGGAGTCTAGTTAATTATATCAAATTAAATGCACTTCATAATAGAACTATGGTTATATAAACGATTAACAGACATTATTTTAACATTAGCTGTCAAAATATAAATTAGTATAATTTAAAAACTTACGTATTTCTCAAATCTCCCACATTATAATTATTTAAATTATTACTAAAAATAGTACAAAATTTAAATACTTCCACTATTTTGCGCAATACTTTTAAAATTCATTCAAACTTTATATATTTCCTAACTATATATACATTGTATATTTTCTATAACTCGAAGTTTCCCTTACTAAAATTTGAGTTTCAAGTTGTGAGCAAACGGAATAGAAGAGCATGTATGAAGAAGAATGTAATAAATTTGGATAAAGCAAAAGAAGTTTGTAAGGATAGAATGGAGAGACGAAAGCCTGCCAAGATGTGAATGGATGTAAAGGGGTTTCTGCCACCTCATTTGATAGGAATAAGCATGAAGTTATGCATGTATGTATGTATGTATGTATGTACTATGCATGTATGTATGTATGTATGTACTATGTATGTATGTATGTATGTATGTATGTATGTATGTATGTATGTATGTATGTATGTATGTATGTATGTATGTATGTATGTATGTATGTATGTGTGTATGTATGTATGTATGTATGTATGTATGTATGTATGTATGTATGTATGTATGTATGTATGTATGTATGTATGTATGTATGTATGTATGTATGTATGTATGTATGTATGTATGTATGTATGTATGTATGTATGTATGTATGTATGTATGTATGTATGTATGTATGTATGTATGTATGTATGTATGTATGTATGTATGTATGTATGTATGTATGTATGTATGTATGTATGTATGTATGTATGTATGTATGTATGTATGTATGTATGTATGTATGTATGTATGTAAGTATGTATGTATGTATGTATGTATGTATGTATGTATGTATGTATGTATGTATGTATGTATGTATGTATGTATGTATGTATGTATGTATGTATGTATGTATGTATGTATGTATGTATTGTATGTATGTATGTATGTATGTATGTATGTATGTATGTATGTATGTATGTATGTATGTATGTATGTATGTATGTACTATGTATGTATGTATGTATGTGTATACTATACATGCATGCATGTATGTATGTACGTATGTATGCATGCATGCATGCGTGCGCATGTGTATGTGTGTTTTTAATATTCCAAAATTTATATGTTTAGTAAAACATTTATAAACAATTTTTAAGAAAATAAATAAGTTACTATATAATTATAAATATATTAATAATCACTTAACATACATTTTACAATTCCAAATATAACTAATTTCAAAAGTGATTACTAGTTTTAAAAAACCCACAGATTTCTCAACAATCGTAAAAAAAAACAATAATTGTATTGTGTACTAAATACATACAATTTCACAAATATATATATATATATATATATATATATATATATATATATATATATATATATATATATATATATATGTATATATAGGATATTAGAAATAGTCATCTATCCTGTGTATCATAAATCATAGATTTTATCTTTTCAGGAAATAATAATTACTCATATACAACTGCATTTAACTTTAATGTGTGTATTTGTATAATTAAACGTAAATCATAATTATTGTGTTATAAAGGTACAAATAAAACGTCTTATTCTTCACAGCTTCCGAAAACTGTGAAGAATAAGACGTTTTATTGTACTTTTATAATTCATATCGTCACGATGAAATTCTTCAACGATTTATAATTATTGTACTTTTTCTTACTATTTAAAATGTTTTTCCTGCTGTACCTATTCCTCACTAAAACGCTACCTAACGTTACTCAAAATATACTGTGCATGACGTTGTGTTTAATTTCGGCAGTGATTATTCGATTCTAATATTTGATAAAAGACCTAATCTATTTTTATTTAGAGAAAGTCATTCTTCACGTATGATAAAACAAATTGATCGACATATTTAGATCCTGTTTCAAATTACTTTCAATTTTCAGGGGAGTGTCATCAATCAAATTATGTCAAAAAATATTTTTTAAACATAAGTTACTCAACACTTAACGGATGTTTAATATATAATAAGCGAAGGTGTCAAACAACCAGATAGCTCAATCTAATCATGGAAATAAAGAGAAAACTGTAAACGATAGTTCGGATAAAAGGATATAAAATAAAGAAACAAATTGTTATTTTTTGTTAGGCTAATGAAGTTTTATATAATTTACACAAATTATTTTAAATGGTATTCAACAATAGACAAACTATTATAATAATATAAATACACTGTAAATAAATAAAGCAAAAATGTGCGTTTGTACATATGATTGCAAGGACGATATAATTTACTCAAATAATTTAAAATTACATTTAAACTTAAGGAGCTCCGTAATTGGTGCTGGGCCTAGTTTTGCTTCCGAAATTACCAGCGTAACTATCATAACCATTATTACCAACATTCTGGTTACTACTGGAATGATAACCACTATCTGAATTGGTGTTGTACGCCTGGCTTGGTCCAGAAAAGTCTTTGATAACAACCGAACTAGTTGCGCCATTATTCCCAACACCGGAATATTGCTGGTTATTATTCGGGGCTCCATATTGGTTATTTAATTGGTTATTATTTGGGGCTCCATATTGGTTATTCAGTTGGTTATTATTGGGTGCTCCATATTGGTTATTTAAGTTGTTGTTATTGTTGTAACCAGTTTGTCCAAATTGATTATTTGTTTGGTGGTTTTGGTAATTGTTTCCATTTCCATATGTGTCCGGATAAGACGCAGTTCCTTCGTATCTAACATCAGCGTGGAAACCGCTCTGCCAGTCAGCGTAATAAGTTACGATTTGGGTACGGCCATCTGGTAAGTTTACGCGGTATTCTCCGTTTACCTGGTTGCCGTCACTGGTTTCGCGGCGCTTGTAATCGTTTCCGGAATAGTCGTCTTTTACTGCGTAACCGAATTCGTACGATTTTGGCTTTTGATTAAACAAATATATACATATATATATATTATATAATATAAATTGTAAATATTTGAGCACATTTTTCGACTTATTTACCTCACTATGATCAGGATCTTGTCCTTCATGATCATGATGGTTAGGACTATTATAATTATTGAGCGGAGCTCCAAATGGAACTCCATAACTTGGCACTGGTGGTTCGCATTTAGTAAGCACTACTAATACTAGCATTACTGAGGCCTACATACATTTCAAAATTAAATTAATTATTTAAAGCCTTAAATTAACGTAATTCATTTAGTTTTATACAAAAAAAAAATTATTGTTAAATTTCATTTAATTGATACCAAAAATATTAAATAAACACTAAAATTAAATATAAAATCAATTTAGATATTAAAAAAACCATTGATACTTATCCAAAAAATCCATATTGTTAAAAAATCCATTGTTCACTAAATACACACCTTTAAAACGAACATCGTCACTTTGAAAAGAATACACCGGAAAACCAAACGAATAAAATATATAATAAATTGTGATGCGCTGGAGATGTTCAATTAAGAAGCACTGGGTTGATTCTGAGATCACAAAAAATTAATTTTGTTTATATAGCGTTTGTCAAGGATTGCACAAAACCATTGTTTATAATTTATAACTAGAGTAAAAGTATTCTCTAGCAGCAACAGGGACTCCCTCTGTTCTGTTATAACGTATGAAACATTTCGTGAGAACTCGGTTAAATTCGCAACAATAGATTAAATAATATAACTCGAAAATTAACTATTGGTTTTTATTTGCACACCTTAACTCTTCCTAATATTGTGTAAATCATTTTAAATTTAAGCTCCGTCTTCATGTACTTGTTTTATTATTTTTAATTGCTATTAGCAACAAAACAATTGTTTTAGAAGTTTAACTTAATTATGAATATCCTGCCTATCTAAACTACCTACTACGTATAAGAGAGCCCAGTGCGAGGCACTGCATTATTTTTTGGTATTTATTAAATAAATAGTTCGACATGGTGCCCTATGTTGGAGATTCCGTCAGGAAAATTACTGTCTATTCTTTTGATTTGTGAATTAAGTAAGAAGTAATGCATCGTATGATTACTAGAACTTAGTATTTTTAATTAAAAGTGTAAAATTACTATTCCCACATAAACCGTAGTTGTGCAATATAAGTAAACAATAATAACAGTTTCATAGTAATTCGTGCATTATACAGTACAGTCGCATTCAAAATGATTAGATACGAACATCATTAGTTTAAAAAGAAAAACTTCTTCTAATACCAAAGCAACGATTTTTGTTGCTAAATCAGTCAATCGTTAAAAGTGCAAGGTTAGTTCCCAAATTAATGAATAATATAATTTGGGGAATTTATTCTTTAAAAGAAGAATAAATTGTTTAAATTTATCTATATAAATAATTTGAAGGCCATGTTTTATCTTGTATTGTTATAAATATTCATTTCTGTACGAAAATAAATGTAAATATATGTTAAATAACTTTAAAATAAAGCATTTTTACTTTCTTATACGAAGTTTTACTGTTGTATGTAAAATTATAAAACTTTAAACTTAAGATTTGTATATGCCTGGAAAGAAAACCTCTTATTTTTTAAAAGAATATTCAAAACCGGAAGTGCATGTTTACTCTAGACAATTTGATGGTTTTTGCAATATCTCCGAAATGGTTGCTCTTACAGTAAAAATAGTTAGAATTAAAATGAAAGATATGAATATTTCGCACAACTTTTCTTTGAAACATTTGATCAAAAAGTGTACCAGTTACAAGAAAATTGTTATTGAAATTATTACATTTCTTATATATAGTGCCATAGTTAGGTAGGCATGGGAAATTATATTTAATAATTCGTATCCATTATTCCTGCGGCTACATTTTTATTTCAAAAATCCCACATAGCTTTTTTTTTGTATTTGTAATATATTTTTTTGGAAAATAAACACATCAAACAAAGGATGTACTGTTGCATCAAAATATATGTCTTCCTTGTTCTAGTTGCAAGTGTTTTATAGTTTATAAATTAGCATATATTAAACTTTCATTAAGAGTTTTCTCATAGTTTTTAATCAAATTAAACTACTATAATATAGCACAGTAGCATACGCAATATTAACTTGGGTGTAGATTACATAAAGAGACGAAATGTTTTGCATATTTATGAATTAAAATTTTACACATATTGTCAATCAATTTTCATTAAAATTTACGACATTTCCGATCGCCGCATCAATAATAATTTACGTAAAAGTAACTGTATAAGACGCGAATAATTGTTATAGTTATTATATAAATCAAAACTATTTCAGTACAGTGTATATTTATCACGGTATGTAGTCTACAATTACAACTCTCGAAAACATAATAAAAATCAAAAGAAATTGTTTATAATTAAAGATGAACCAGATATGTTTAATTTATATTTTACAACTACCGAAAATTGCAGTTATCAAATCGATGATTACCATGGAAGTAATTATTTATTGCAAATAATTGAAATACAATTGTGTGAATTATTTTACAAAAATCAAATCAAAATTTTATGTTGAAACACTCCAGATGGGAATATTCCATGTTCGTATTATATGTGTATGTGTTTATATAATAGACTTTTGATGTAATTAAACAATTGTTTTATTTCAATGTGTTTGCCAATTATACAATTCCATTCATATCAAGTTGCTAAATCTTTTCCGCGGTTATTTTTGCGTGAGCATCCAGTAAATAATAATGTGCGTTGTATTACTTCCACCCACCTAACTGGACCACGTCCGAGATACGCCTGTCCTGCCGTTAATACTTATGAGAAAGTCACATCAATTCGCTTTAGACCATAGGCGTACGTCTACCTGCGCAACGTAGCTAGCGAGAGAAAACATAACACACCATTTTTAGCTTTCCGGTCATAAGTCTATAATGATGATTAATCACGGGTTTTTCTTATTTGATCAATACGTATTGCAATAAAATACTAGTGTCAGTAATTGGTTTTGTTTAATAGGTAAAAAATGAAAGTATATATATATAATATAATATATATATATATATATATATATATTATATATATATTATATATATATATATATATATATATGTTAGTAAACAAAATTCTAAGTCGATCACTTTTTTCCTTTTTTTTTGTACCACGCTTAATTTCAGAGTTATGACTTTTCTAAGTTTTGCACTTTTAGGGGTTGTGACGTCACAATCCTTTAGATAAGCCTGGTTCCTAGCCTCACAATTTAAGGTCGTTTGGCTTGCGCACACAGACTTTATACTTTAAACAAGCTGTTGGCCAAAACGTTAGAAAGAATGGAAAATAGAAATATGAGATTTTAGCTATGTTCTTTTGGTTGGCTACTAGAGGTAGTACAACATTTATTGTTCTCAATTATAGTGGGACGAGGACTATAATTCTAATGAGAAATTTTAAAAATCTAGTTTCAAATGTCTAAAGTGATTAAATATTAATACGTTATATATGATTAATAATAGCAGAAAATCTAAATGTATGAGTAAATTTCTCCGTAGCAAAGGCATACTGGTTCCCTATTATGGAAATTGTTAGTTTTCAGGTGTATTTGATACTAATAAATATATTTGGATGTAGTAAATCAAACTACTAGCTATAACAATAGTTTTATGTGTAAATATGAATTTGAACAACTATTACACGTTACTGAAATGCACGACTATGGTTATCTATATAGATATTTCAGTGTATGTGTAACACATTGAGTAGGATACGAGTGGTCAGAGTTGTAGAAAGGTATCAACAATCTGTACATATTGATGACATACTTTTCGATGATCAGTGAAAACTCCGAACAAAATTACTTTTATAACTGGTTCAGTATTAACGCGTCTAATAATTTTTTTCATTTCTTTTATAGATTATTTGTTTTCTTTTTTCACTAACGTATATTTTCACTTTTAAAATCCTTCAGGCGATATATGCACGGCAATATCTCGTTCCCAAAATGTATGTCCTTGACGTGACCTTCACGTCATTTTAAATTACTATCGCATCTAGATGAAATATTACTTTATTTAAAAGTTTTTTTCTGACTGGCCATAAAAATATAGAAACCACAAAACTATAATCGCATTTTATATTAAATTATTATCTTTCAATTTTATACATTTAGTTCTATACGATTAAAAATGTTTTTATATTATGTTTATTTCTTATACATATGTTACTTTAAAAGTAATTTAGTATTTTTAGAGTGTAGAGTGGTGTGAGTAAAATTAGCTTTGGAGTTTTTCTAAACTGTGTATAATTTTTGGAAAATGATTATAAATTGTGAAGCACAAATATTAATTTATTCAGAGATTTCCGTTTAAGATACTGTGGGAAACGGAGTCAACATGTTTGTTTTTCCATGATCTGGAATGTTATTTTTCTTGATTCCGTCCAATAAAATAGTAAAGTAGGGTAGTCGGTTGTATTCAACAGGCTATCGCATGATATTATATGGTTAGGTATATAACGAAAGAGAGATTTGCATAAGATTAAATGATCCGTAAATACATTGCAATAAAATATAAAAGTGAGTCGTGTTTAAATGGACTGGTTTTCCTTATGTGCCGCTAGCCAATAACTGAGGTTTGAAATAAATTCGTAAAAACCTCATTCGTTTATGCTTACTTAGTTATACATTACAGAATATCACGATCAATGATTTTGATTATCTCTTTATAAATGTTGTAGTTTAATGAATTTAAACAAATTACAGTAAAAACTTTAATCTGATAATTGGCTATTTATTGTAACGCATGAAGTATCAAACCATGAACTACTACTAGCAATAAAATAAACTAACAAATACAAAATTAGTGCTAACAATTATTTTTTTACTTTCTCATACGAAGTAATTCTCTCAATGTGTGTGATTTATTGGTTTTTATTTGCATACTTAAACTCTCCCTAAATCATTTTAAATTTAAGCTCTGCGTTCATGTACGTGTTTTATCATTATTAATTATTATTAATTAAGTTTTAGAAGAAGTTTAACTTAATTATATAGGTATAACATCATATAATTTAGTTATGTGTGTACACTTCTACAACTATATAGCACAAACATAACCAAAAACATGACGCCAATAAATAAGCAATAAAAACACTTACAATTTACAATGCACGCCTTCTGCTCATCAATTGATATCACACACACACACTTAAAAACGTTTCAATTGTTAGTTTTCACATATTTGCAAACAATTATCCAGGTTATTAAACAATTTCCACAGCACAAACACGTACAACACATGACATGATAAGCCATTTTTTTGACAACTAACACAACTGGCCACAAGGGTCGTGCGCAAACGTGGAAACGTTTTTTGAATTCTCTAGAACAATATAGGCGATTCGAAATTTATTTGTTTATGTGTTTTAGTTTATAAATATTTTAACGCTTAAATTGTCTAATAGATATAATTAGCAGTTTTTTTTTATTGAGTTTTATAAACAAAATAATGTAGATTTCGCTGATAATTAAGGTGACGATGTGTCTGTGTGTGTAGCCTAAACTGTTGAACATAAAACGATGAAACTTTAAACTTTAGTAATTGAAGCGGTTCAAAGGTTAGTAAATATTAAAAATATTATATATATAAATATTTTATTAGGTTTTGAGATCATTTGAAAACTAAAAAATTGTGTATTTTAATATCTTTTCTATCTAAACGACTTACTACGTATAAGTAAGTCTGTATTTGCTTCTTAATTTATAATTCAAATTTGAAATTCTTAATATATATATTTGGATAATTGTGAAAATACCCATTTGCATCTATGAGCATTGTGCATCTCCTGTAATTCTCATATCTACCGTTACCGTTTTCACTTACTATATCCGGTAGAAACTATGATTAAAAATTAATAATTCGAAGTAATAAGTATGAGGCGCCAGAATCAGGGATAATCAATTAATTTGTGCTGAGAACTAGGGCAAATATAAAAGTGTTCATCTGTCTTCTTCTAAGTGAACATGAACCATACAGGAAACCATCTCGCAATTTTATTTGTTTATGATTGAAAAACAATTCGAAAATTATAGTATACATGTCAGTCTTGAGATATATTCTTCGATTGGACATATAGATAAAAGATATTTGACATTTCCTGGATATGTTAATTTTATTTATTTATATCATTGTTTGCAATACCAAATTTGGGTCACCCACTAAAATTCGGTTCAATTTTAAATCTATTGAATACATCTTTTGTTAATACCAATTCCCCATGATTAATATATACTGCATAGGACGCCTGTTTGACCTTAAATCTTCTCCTAACACTAGATCCTATTGATAGTTTTTTTTTAAAAATATGTACTCATTCCCTTTGTGGAACACTACAGTGTAACCCACGTTTGTTGGACACATAATGCAACAAAAACAACAATGATTACTAAAGAATCATATTATCCTCATAAATAAACTTGAAATAATAAAATAAACGATCATTTCATTATGAAATTGTTAAATAGAGCATGCAAATTGTTTACAGCAATATCGTGATCATTGATTCGAAGTTATATATTAATTTACCGATATATATATATATATATATATATATATATATATATATAATATATATATATATCTATATATATATATATATATATATTATATATATATATATATATATATATATATATATATATATATTTATATATATATATATATATATATATATATATATATATCTATCTATATATATATATATATATATATATATAATAATATATATATATATATATATTATATATATATATATATATATATATAATATATATATATATATATATATATATATATACTAGTCTAGTTTTGGTGCTACAATGAATAAATGCAGAACATCATATGCATCCAAAACAATTATCACTTTCTTAGTTAACGAAGCGATCAAAATGTATTTATACAACAATGAAAAGTGCAACACGTCGTTGATAGAGTAGAAATAAATTGACGTATGATTTGTATAGAAATGCAGATCGCAAATCTAATCCGTGAAATACATAATTTGATGTATTGTTTGTTGGATGGTGAAAGGAATTTTAAACGCAAATGAAAAGAAAATAATCTTGTCAGCAATTACGGTTTACAAAGTTCCGCAATTGAACTAGGCGGAGTTCAAGTCCAAATTTTCATTTCATTTCATTTATAATTGTCGCCGTATATATAATTTTGGTTTCACTTGAAGTATTTTTTAAGTGGAGTACTTGTTCAAATGGTCGGTTAAAATGTAATGGTTTTTGTGACAAATATTATTCGTCAAATCAACCATGAAGTTTACAGATATTTAAATGTATATCCGTATTTTTCTGGAGCACATTTTTTACATTTTTGTTTCATTTTGGTAAATGAGGGTTTTATTTGTTTAAAATGTAGGATTCATGGTTACAATTCTATATTCTGTTTTCCTGATAGGTATTATGTCGTAAATTAATACTAAATTGGTGTAAATTTGAACAAATTGTTGATAATAAATAAAGTAAAAATACAATTAATTTTACGTAAATTAAGAAAGCTAAAAGTGCTGCACATTTACAACCATTTTTTACGATATGTTCTGCATTATTAAAAATTCATGGCAACGCCCTAACTTGTCCAGAATTATATAACCAGAAATGCACAACGTATCCTGAGGCTTTTCATCTTTTACATCTCAGATTATCCATATATTGAAACTATAAAATCGAAAGTACGATAAGTACTTAAGTTATATCAATCGAACTGACCTTTTATATCATTTCATTATCTTTATCAAACTAACGACTATT
Organism: Nebria ingens riversi; assembly: GCA_018344505.1. NCBI lineage: Eukaryota > Metazoa > Arthropoda > Insecta > Coleoptera > Carabidae > Nebria > Nebria ingens. The sequence goes on along the minus strand of JADQWA010000626.1, from coordinate 343,717 downwards.
TGTATCTAAACATTTATATATACCTAAGTAATAATTAATCTATCTATTAATTTTTGCAAATATTTATATATCTTACAATTTTATCTCTAAATAACATCAAAAAAATAGACGTTTGCTATTTAATTTTCGAATAAAATAATAAATTTTATTAAAATTCGTAACGTTAGCATTGAAAAATAAATGTTTTGGTTCGGTTTTTCGCTGTGTTATATTTCGATGGATGAATGTAATGGTAAATATGTTTCTTACAATAATAATTTAATGGTGCTCAAATACATGGTCGTAAATTTAATGATAGAATTGATCACTAAATATTGTGACATTGACAGTTTAACATAGTTGAAATTAACATGTGGATCAGGTCGGTTATGTTGATACATGGTTTAGCAAATATTTGTGTGTTTGTGATGCGATGCAATATATTTCAAGAAAGTCTCTAGTTTCACTAGTATCAATTAGAAAAGAATGTGTATCATCTAGATTGAAATATTGAATAAGAAATTTCACTTTATTTATTTAAAAACCATGACTTAACGAAATATTAATATTATTTGTTTTCAAAAAAGTGCTGTTTCGTTCTGGTGATTTTGTCAAATAAATTTGCAAATATTTATCACACTTTTTAAGATGCGTATAGACAAGTTTGGTTAAACAGAAAAATGTGTAAGTATTGAAATACGATGAGTTGAGAAACTCGACATGTATGTAAGATTTAAATAAAAAACCAATTTAAGAACAACTTGTCTGTGTCGCTTGCTACTGATGAATATTTTATTTAATTTGGTCACTTTCGCGTTGCGATAATTAAATTAATTGAAATTTTCTCACACATATTATGGGTTTGTGAAGAAATTCAAAATATGGATCAGTTGCTTCATGTTTCGGTATTTTTTATTAACACGCAACTTATTATTGTATACACTGTGAAAAAGACGTGACGTTTTAGGCTACTTTGAAAAGTTAGTTTTAAAAATCGTGTAGTTATTATATTTTGGAAAATTGCTTAATTTTAATATACATTTATTATAAAAAAATGCGTGAGTGCAAATTCACATTCTACACTAAATGATAGTAGTAGTAGGATGATAATGATAAACGATGAAGCAAAAACGTTAAATACAATTTTTCATGATTACTTTACTTTCATACTAACACTAGAGAGAAGAAAGTAAAAATTTAAAAAAGTAAATTATATTTGTATGCACGACATAAGACTT